>BRDA01017387.1:4889-20118 GCA_036984385.1 Crenuchus spilurus | reverse complement strand
AATGCAGTAGTGCTAATATTGTAGCAGTAATACAGTAGTGTTGATGCAGTAGTATCAGTGCAGTAATGTTGATGTAGTAGTGTTAATATTGTAGCAGTAATACAGCCATGTTAATGCAGTAGTGCTAATGCAGTAGTGTTAATATTGTAGCAGTAATACAGTAGTGTTAATGCAGTAGTATCAGTGCAGTAGTGTTGATGTAGTAGTGTTAATATTGTAGCAGTAATACAGTTGTGCTAATGCAGTAGTGTTAATATTGTAGCAGTAATGCAGTAGTGCTAATGCAGTAGTGCTAATATTGTAGCAGTAATACAGTAGTGTTGATGCAGTAGTATCAGTGCAGTAATGTTGATGTAGTAGTGTTAATATTGTAGCAGTAATGCAGTAGTGCTAATGCAGTAGTGTTAATATTGTAGCAGTAATACAGTAGTGTTGATGCAGTAGTATCAGTGCAGTAGTGTTAATGTAGTAGTGTTAATATTGTAGCAGTAATACAGTAGTGTTAATGCAGTAGTGTTGATGCAGTAGTATCAGTGCAGTAGTGTTGATGTATTAGTGTTAATATTGTAGCAGTAATGCAGTAGTGCTAATATTGTAGCAGTAATACAGTTGTTTTAATGCAGTAGTGTTGATGCAGTAGTATCAGTGCAGTAGTGTTAATGTAGTAGTGTTAGTATTGTAGCAGTAATGCAGTAGTGTTAATGCAGTAGTGTTAATGCAGTAGTGTGCAGTGTTTGAAGCTGTACTGCACTCTATGAAGAGCTAATGGTTTCTGGGTTTTGTGAAGCTGGCTCACTTTCATAAGGCTTATTTAGAGCATGAAGATCTGCTGGTTCGCCTACATCACTTATTCTACCACCCACCTTCTCACCACCATTTGTAACCCTTTTCTGGCATCTCTCTCTCTCTCTCTCTCTCTCTCTCTGTCTCTCTCTCATATACACACACACAAACATAGATTACAAGACAAAAGCATGAAGTGACACCTGTCACAGAAAGGTCAGAATAAGTGAAAAGGTCCTGATTTGTGTGCTTGTATGTTTGACTCCTCAAGCTGAGAATAAGATGAATAAATAATTTGTGGCCCGATTGCTTCACTCTGATTTCCGAAGCATAACACTATTAGTATATAGAATCTCTCTCTCTCTCTCTCTCACACACACACACACAACAAGCAGGAGAATGTGTGTAAACATATGAAAATGTTTCTGCGTGTAATGTGGGATGTGTTTATATTTTAGTGTGGTAAGGGGGATTTTTTGCAAAGTCTGAACATGTATGTGTGTGTGTGTGTGTGTGTGTGTATGTATGTGTGAGAAAGTCATGACCTTGATTTGAGCCAAGATATAATTGTACTGTCTTCTGGAGCTCACGTGACAGACAGACAAAAAACTACATGGACAGACAGCCA
This sequence comes from Crenuchus spilurus, assembly GCA_036984385.1. Taxonomy (NCBI): domain Eukaryota; kingdom Metazoa; phylum Chordata; class Actinopteri; order Characiformes; family Crenuchidae; genus Crenuchus; species Crenuchus spilurus. Next base: position 18,707 of record BRDA01017387.1, on the reverse strand, counting down.
GCCAGTAAACTAGCCAGTCAGTCAGTCAGTCAGACAGTAAACTAGCCAGTCAGTCAGACAGACAGACAGACAGACAGATAGATAGACATGATTACAAGATTGTTACTCCTTCAACTTTCCAGATTTCCAGATCATTGTTAGTGAAACGTTCCCAGAATGTTTTTCTTAAGCTTGAATAATGGGAACTCAACAAAAAAGGTTAAAACAGCACTCATACAATGTTAGACTTGCTATATTAGGTCATGTGATATCATTAGTTTGCTCTTAACATTTAGTCAACCTTTACATAACATTAACCAAACATCTGAACAATGTTGAGAACTTCAGTTCACCAAAATTTCTGGGATGGCTGGCACACACAATCCACAATGTCTTCATAGGGATAAGATCAGGACTTCTAACAGATCTTTTTCAAATACCTAAATACCTAAATAAATAAATAAATAAATACCTAAATAAATAAATAAATAAATAAATAAATACCTAAATAAATAAATAAATAAATAAATAAATACCTAAATAAATAAATAAATAAATAAATAAATAAATAAATACCTAAATAAATACCTAAATAAATGACAGACTGGTTAGTTGGTTGTTTTAGTTGGTGGGTATGTAGGCAGGTAGGTACAATAGACAGATGAAGGGATGAACAGACAGTTGACGGATAGACAGACAGGTAGAAATTCACAACACGTAACATCTTTTCTCCTCAACTCACTTTACAAAATTAGTGTAAAACAAACAAACAAAAACGTGACAGAGAGAAAAAAAAGCGAGGGAGGAGAAAGAGTTGCGGAGAGAAGATGAAAACGAGAGTGAGAGGAGAGAGGTGACAGGAAATGGTGAAGATTTCAGCCTGTATATCACCGTCTCTGAGGGTGAGAGGAGCAACGACAACAGGAAACCTCAGAGACACTGCTGATGTGTGCGAGGTTCCTCTGCGGGTGTGGCATGTTCACACACTCACACATACATGCACTCACACGCATGAACATACACACAAACACACACACACATGCACACGCAGCTCAAGTTCAACAGGTTATTATTGTCATTTCAGTTATATACAGTACAGTACATAATGAAACAAAACAATGTTCCTCCAGGACACAGAACACAAGTGCAACATACAATAAATATACACGTACAGGACTTATACTACAGTACACGACTACGACACGTTACAGGACAAACGTAATGATGGTCACTACACAGTACTGAGTGATTGTCTAGTGGGAAGCAAGACTCCAGCCTGCAGTGAGTGTTATGTACATCTGTGCAAATATTGCAGTGATTTTGACAGTATACAGTGATGTGCAAATGTGCAGTGATATTTAGTCCTTGTCAATCAGCTGTTGTTGAAGGACCAGGTGAGGTTCTCTGCCAACTGAACACCGTGGAATTTGGTGCTCCTGACAATCTCCGCGGCAGAGCCATCAATGATCAATGGAGGGTAGTCCATCTCTTTAGTTTTGAAAGCATTCAGAGACCGGTTATTGAATTTGCACCAGTCCACCTCCTCTCTGTAAACACACATTGTTGGCACAGATGAGACCCACCACAGTTGTGTCATCTGCGAACTTGATGAATGATGCGATTGGAGCTGTGCATTGCTGCACAGTCAGGAGTCAGTAGGGTGAACAGCAGTGGACTGAGTACACAGCCCTGAGGAACTCCACTGCTAAGTGTGACAATGCTAGAGGTGATTGCACCGATCTGGACAGACTGACGTCTCCCAGTCAGGAAATTCAGGATCCAGTTGCAGAGAGAGGTGTTCAGTCCCAGCAAGCTCAGCATTCTGAATAGGTGTTGAGGAATGAGGTGTGAACAGGTGTTGTATGCTGAGCTGAAGTCTATAAACAGCATTCTAACATATGTATCCTTCTTGTCCAGGTGAGTGAGTGCCAGGTAGAATAGTGGTGGCTATGGCATCGTCCGTATAGTGGTTCTGATGGTACGCAAACTGTAGTGGATCCATAGAGAGTGACGTGAAGATGATGGGCATGAGTGCAATGGGACAGTAGGCATTAAGACATGGATGACTTCTTTGGCACCGGCGGTCGCCTTGAAGCATGTTGGAATGATGAAGCTGCACAGAGAGATGTTGAAGATGTCTGCAAGCTGGTCTGCACATTCTCTGAGCACTTTTTCAGGAATATTGTCTGATCCAGCAGCTCTCCGTGGATTGACACTGTGTAGAGTCTTCCTCACATCCGCTATGGATAGACAGAGCACCTGATCCTTCGGAGGAGGTATGGTTTTCCTTGCCACCACATCATTCTGTGCCTCAAACAGAGTTGTATTCAGCTACTTTAAGCTGGCATGAATGCCAACACAGCTTGTCTTGTCCCTGTAGAGAAGTACTGCCTGAAAAATGACTGCCTGAAGGACTGAACATGAACCTGTTGGCACCGTGTCTAATGCCAGGTGTGGGCTAGAGGGCTATAAAGCCCACCAGCACTGAACTGTGGAGCTCCATGAGTTGAGGACGAGGTTGTGGTGATCATCTACATCAGGGGTGTCAAATTCCATTCATGGAGGGTCGGAGTCCAGCACAGTTTGATGATTTGTCCACTCTGACACTACAATTAAACCTGCTGAGCTGAATCAGGTGTGTTTTGATCAGGAAGATCACCAAACTGTGCAAGAACCCGGCCCTCCAGGACTTGAGGTTGGCACCGATGAGCTACATCCTGAACACCCTTGTCGCTGAATGCAAGCAAATCCTCACAGCAATGCTCCAAAATCTAGTAGAAAGTCTTCCCTGGACAGTAGATGGAAGGTTATGTTACGCCTACATAAGCAGGATAAACTCCTTTAAGGCCTTGATTGATGGATGATTGACGGAAAGACAGGTAGACACACAGACAGACAGATGATGTTGGGGATGTAAGAAGATGACTAAAAGCATGTTCTACTTGGACCTGATTACTGTAAATATCATTAAACAGCTACCAGACACACACTCCACCCAATTTCTAAATTATTCACATCAGCCTGCATATTAAACACGAGCAGCATAAATAAACCAGAGGAAAAATATACATTTAAATGAGCTTTAAGATCAATTTAGTCCAATTTTCTCAAACATATTAAACACATACATCACATAAGCCCCGAAACAGCCATTTATCTTTAATCTTTAATTCATCATTTTGTGTATCTGTACTGCACTTTACATCTTTATGACTGTATGAGCACATTATAACACATCGCTATACAAAATAAGGGCTCTTCGTTATCATTACCGCGGACTAATGAATGTTTTATGCTGTTTATTAATGTGAACATTATGTGCTTGTGTATTATCTACAGTAAACTGTAGGCATATGGCTGAATGTATAGGATGACTGTGACACATCCTGTTGATTTATTTATTAAAACATTCATCTGAACACATGTTTAACAGATGACTTCACACCAAATGTGATCTCAGAGGCTGGAAATGCAACATTTATTCGACCTTCCGCTGGCAACATGAGCTTATTCAGGTAATGGGAGTAATAATAATATGTACACCCAGTAACACTATGTTACCACCCAAAATATCTATATTATTCTCACTTTTGGTGTCTCCCAGTGAGCTTGTAGATGTTAGTACTGTACTTCACTCTCTGCTGTACATTTAGTAAATGTTAAACCCAGCTGGCTTTAGTACTGTACACAGCCCCAAAGGTGACATCCCATGTAAATAAAAATAAGGTGTGGCCACGACTTACTAAGACATAGAAATGTGATCAATAATGTGTAGCCATGGCTAATTAATGTGTGGGAATGTCAATGATAAAGTGTGGCCATGACTTACTAACATGTGGGAATGTGATCAATAAGGTGTGGCCATGACTTACTAACATGTGGGAATATGATCAATAAGATGTGGCCATGACATACTAACGTGTGGGAATATGATCAATAAGATGTGGCCATGACATACTAACGTGTGGGAATATGATCAATAAGATGTGGCCATGACATACTAACATGTGGGAATGTGATCAATAAAGTGTGGCCATGACTTGCTAACATGTGGGAATGTGACCAATAAAGTGTGGCCATGACTTACTAACATGTGGGAATGTGACCAATAAGGTGTGGCCATGACTTACTAACATGTGGGAATGTGATCAATAAGATGTGGCCATGACATACTAACATGTGGGAATGAATGAATAGATAGATAGATAGATAGATAGATAGATAGATAGATAGATAGATAGATAGATATAGATATAGATATAGATATATATATATATATATATATATATATATATATACATACTTTATTAATCCCTTGCGGGAAATTCAGGTCCCAGCACTGCTGGCAGGGCAGCCGCTTGCGCAGCGCCAACCTTAATACAAAAACATACATGAGGAATGTGGGGAAAAAGAGAAAAAAAAACATGGAAAACATGTAAACATGTGATACATGTAAAAAAAAAAAAATGTGATCATTGAATGTGATCAATAAAGTGTGGCCATGACTTGCTAACATGTGGGAATGTGATCAATAAAGTGTGGCCATGACTTACTAACATGTGGACATGTGATAGTTTAATGTATGGCCACAACTTACTAACATGGGAATGTGATCGTTAAGGTGTGTCCACGACTTACTAAAGCATGGGAATGTGATTGTTAAGGCGTGGCCACAACTTGCTTTTTGTTTTAACGCTATTATATAACACCAACTATTCAACACCAGTCATGAATTCTCTGGCTGATACATTTGGTATGAGGGGGGAAAACCTGTATTAAACATTCCCTTTAAGTCCAGAGTCCTGCACCTTCTGCGTGAACTACAGCACCTGACCACTGTACTGACTAGTGCTACCATATAACATCATCTATACAGAGCTACAAAAGTGGTCTCTGAAGACCGCGGCACACGGTGTTGAGTAATGAGGACTGAGGGACGATCCTAGCAGTAAAAGGAGAAAATGAAATGAAAGATGCTGATATAAAACACAATAGAATAATTCCTTTACAAGGATGTCACCCATTACTGCATCATTACAGTTCATAAATATTCTCTGATGTAGAGTCATATTCCTCTGAAATGTCCTGTAGTCTTAATGATAAAGTCCAGCTAGAAGCTGCTATAAAAGTGAATTGACATCTATTATTTGGGTGGTTGGAGGGATGATTTGAGTACTTTTAGACTGATTGCCTTTTATATTCTCTACATGACCTGACAGTCACCTCACTCAGTGAATCTGTGTGACCTTGAGCCACACACACACACACACACACACACACACACAACAGATATTGAAACTCAATTAAAAAATATGTTTAATAAAAAATTTAATGAAAACAAAATGATTTTGCTAATTCGCCTCTTTCACAAATCCCAGAATGCACCGCGCAACCAGCAACATCTGGTTCACCATGCTATCAATACTAAGCTACACTATCACGCTGCTTGCCACACTGGTCTACATTGGATTGATAGCAACACGATAGCTTGCAACAACGTGTTTACACTAAAAACCCACTGCATAAATTGAAAGTACAAGTTGACACAACAAGATATGATGTTTAATATCCAAAGACATATTATCTGCATATAGTTACAAAAGCTAGTAGATATCACGTAAGTATTTACTTACCAAATAAAGTTGTAAACAGTGTATGTAGCGTAGCTGGCACAGACATAAACAAGAGAAAATGGTGAACCGGATGTTGCCGGTTGCGCGGTGCATTCTGGGAATTTTGAAGAGACTGAATATTCACATTAGTTATTTCCTGAAATCATTTAATGTTCTGTGCTGTTACTGGCATAAACATTGATTACATAAGTATTCAAGTATGTTATTCACTGCTTAAATGACATTTTTGATTTACATTTTTGCCCATTTTTCTCCCGTTCCTAATGTAGTAGTAGCCAATTAGCCCATCCCATCCACTAGGGGGCTCTCCCCATCACTTTGCGCCGTCCCTGACTCTTGGAGGGTGAAGACAAGTACAAGCCTCCTCCGTTGCGTGTGATACAGCCACCACCTCTTTTCGATCTACTGCTGATACACCGTCACTGGGGAGCCAATGTGCTTGGAGGAAAGTTCAGGATTCCCAAATTGCAATTTGAGAGTGATGGGGAGAGAGGTTTTGCCTTGTTGATAGCAAACAGCATGACCGGGATTCAAACTCACAATACTCTGGTCATAGTGTCAGCGTCTTAGCCTGCTGAGCCACTTGGGTCCCTTAAATGACTTTTTTAATCCTAATCCTGACCTTCAAATAAAAAGACACTATACACAAAAACATGTACACATGTGCACAGAGGGTTTGGGTTAGTTTAGGTTAAGTTTAGTGTTGGGATTAGGGCTGGGGTAAGGTTATGGTACAGTTAATGTTGGTTAGGGTTAAGGTTAAAGTTAGGGTAAGGCTAAGGTATGGTTAGGGTTAAGATTAGGGTTATGGTTGAGGTAAGGTTAGACTAATGTTAGAGTAAGAGTTAAGATTAGGGGTAAAGTTGGGTAAGTTTAAGGTCAGGTTAGGGTTAAGGGTTAGGGTTAAAGTAAGATTAAGGTTAGGGGTAAAGTTAGTGGTAAGGATAAGGTCAGATTAGTGTCCCGACAATTCTACGAAACAGTAGTATGTGTTTCTATTTAAATCTCACTATATTTAAGAATCTCTTTATGATCTGCGACTCTGCCTGCTTCTGTATTCACTCCTCTCTGAAAGTATTTTTCTGTATTTAGGTCTTTTGTTTTTCCATCAGTTTGAGTGCTTTTTGTAAAGCAAATTACCCACAATTCCACAGTCACGGTCTGTGTGTGAGCTCCTGCTAAAGCTCTGGCAGCAATTTCACATGCTAGCTATTGTTTAGCTGTGGAGGACAGAAGATTACACCATTCTGTACAAGAAGTCACCTGAGAGCACAAAGTGAGGACTACTGGGACAGGACAGAGGGGAAAGAGAATAAAAATAAAATGCGAGTACGAGAAGGGAGAGAAGTCAGACAAAATAGCAAAATAAAGAGTGAAAAAAGGATGAAATGTAAGGAAAAACCTGGATATGACCGAGTCGATTGCATGAAAGAAATTCAAGTGAAAGAATGCTGTTGTGATGATGTAGGATGACATGATGTAATCACTGATGACAGATTTTTTCCAGGTATAAATGTGGGAATAAATGTGAAAAGTAACGAGACTTCAGTTTTGTCTGGATTAAGGAAGACATTTTATTGTGCGCACCAGTATCTTTAGCTGTTATATAAAGCCATATTTCGTCAGCATAACAATGGAGAATGCTGCCAACATGACTGATTACAAGGTATATTTTAGTATTTTACACCATATTTCACTATATGTGGAAAGTGCCACTTCCTGCTATGCTTTGCATCGCTGATACCAGTTTCTCTTTCCTGACTCAATTGTGCTGGTCATCAGCTGGTATTGCTTACAGCTGTGACTGGCGTATTTGGTGCAGAGTCATTGGATTTGCCTGTGCAGGTCACATTCTGCCAGCAACTTTTGGTAACTTAACCCTGTCCCTTTTAAACAATTTCTAGGACACAGTCTCTGGCCTTTTGTGCATTTTTATCCTCTGAAACGAGAGATTTTCCCAAGTACTCTGCCTTGAGTGTGTTGACTATGAGGAGTTATAGAGGCTGCGAGAAGGTAGAGCCTCATTCTGCAGATGCATTCGAGATGAATTGCTTGATATATGTACAGTGAGTTTCCCAGGTTTTCCTGTTGCATGTGGCTCAGTAAACCTCCCCCTTTGGTTTGTATTATTTAGGACTATCACAAACTGTAGTGATAGTGGTGCAGCAGGTAGTTTGGCAGCGCACCAAGCGTTTCACCCCTGCAGCACCAGTTGAATCCCAGTTGTCGCAGCTTTTAGTTGGAGGTTTTGTTTTGTAAGCTGGTCATTTCTAGCTCTGCCTTTTATATAAATGTAGCACTGACTTCCCAATGTTACCTGGATGTAGGTAAAGCCGAGGTTAACAGACATGTTTCTTAATGAGAGCAGTGATCTAAGCACTGTAAGTCAGTCATATGAAGAAAACTCAACTGATCTGATAGAGGAAGAGAATAAGAGCATCACAGACACACTGACAGACTGGCAGAGGGTGAAGAAGAAGTGAAATGGAGAGGAATACTGAAGGGATGAAGGACAAAATGTTTTCTCTGGTTTGCCTCTTTGTCTAGAGAGAGAATGAGGGAGAAGGGGATGAAAAGAAGAGACAGAGATATAGAACATGTGAGGGAGACAGAGAGAAACAGAAAGAGAAACAGAGAGAGAAGGAGGGAGAAACTGAAAGGGAGCCAGGGACAAAAAGACAAAGAGGGACATAAAGAGATGGGAAAAGGAAGAAAGGAAGAAAAATGACAAAAAGAAAGAAAGAAAATGAAGGAGAGGAGAATTCTAGAGAAACAAAATGATGGGGATTGAGACAGAGAGAGAAGAAGAGAAAAATGAGAGAGAGAGGCAGAGAAAGAGTAGAAGAAAGAAGGAAAGAGAATGAGGGTGAAGAGAGAACGCTAGAGACAGCGAGAGAAAGAAGAGAGAGAAACTGAGAGAAAAAGAATGAGTGCAAAATAGCGAAATGAGAGAGAAAAGAAACAAAGAGATAAAGGACTGAGAGTAAGGTAGAGTTAAGGAGAGAAAGAGAGGGAGAAAGAAAAAGAAGGACAAAGACAGAAGATGAAGTACAGTATAATGAGACAAATAGAAATGGAGGGAGCGAGAGAGAAAAACAGGGAAAGATGGAAAGAGTAGTTTGATTATCATATATATTGTGTCTGAAGTTTCTCTGCAGCTCTAATGTCAATCAAGAGAGACAATGACATTATTAAACTCCTCCCATTTCCCAAGACAATCAGCAGAAATTAATCTGCTGTAATTATCTTTATTATGTTAATAACATCAACAGTAACCTCTACAGGCGCCTCTTCACTTCACTGGCATCTTCAATAACAGCTCTGCTAATATTTAGGAAAAGGAGACTCAGTATCAGACACTAATGTATCAAATACATCACACTTGGCACAAATGACTGGATTGGTCCTGCAAAACTGAAAAAAACATCTTAAATCTAAATAATATTTCTCATTTTGAGTTTATCATTACCATATATCCAGTCTTAACTGCACTAACTTTAATAATGTCATGGCGGTTCGATGCTAGGGCCGCTCTCTATTGGCTACAACCCGCTGTTTAAGGTGGGCAGCTGAGCCCACTGCTGCACAGTAAATCTGCCAGTGTTAAATCAACACTATTAGAGTTAAATTAACACTGAGGGTGTCAAAATGTAACACTCTCGGTGTTAATTTAACTCTAATAGTGTTGATTTAACACTGACAGATTTACTGTGTGTCATTAAGGTGATCTTTTGTTTCTCATTGGCTGTTTGCCTTTTCAGGATTACTCTAATCATCAGCTGTGATTGATTACAGCAGTAACAGGGAGGCGCTTGTGGAGTCATCTCACAGTATGTAGGATTAAGCTTTCCACTGGGATGTTAGGGTGGAACCTCTTTGCCTTCAAAGTCCACCCTCATGCTTCTCTGAGGGATGTGAGTAAGTTCTCACTTTAAACTGTCTTAACTTGGAGAACCAGCACTTCTGGAACTATGCTTCCCTTTGGCTAGTCTAATCTCTTAGTCCGGACTACCAAAAATCAATCCTGATACAATCTTGATAGGCCAAAAATCAGATTTGGGCAGTCTGACCATAGCCTAAGAAAGGGATGTTGTTAGATCTGTGCAGACATACAGTGAGAACACATGCTAGAGGACAGCCCCTATCCACGGTGCCTGGGGAACATTTGGGGGTTAGGTGCCTTATCCCTAACCACCAGACCACGGTTGCCCCTTATGTAAGACTGTACTATTCCTCTTTTGCAGGACGGGACACAGAACTGCATCCAGAGTTGAAGTGAAAATGAATATAAAGCAAGAAGTTGGCAATACTTCGTCTCGGTAATTAGTGGCTTAGTAAGAATAATGCTAAACAAGGCTGAAACCAAAACAGCATCTGTCCCAAAAAGTGGGTACAGGGGCAATTACCTTTCTGTCACTTCTGTCACTAATATCATGGGTACTTTTAGTGAGTCATAATGTAGAGGAAAGGGCATAATCAGACTGTATACACAAGCTTAGGTTCAATGGAAAGAGAAGAGGTGGAGAATTACTCAAATGCTTCCCACCATATTAATCTCTCTTTTACTCTTTCTGCAGCTATTTAATAAAGTCAGTGTGACGGCTGTCTTAGAGGAAGCCCAGTACTAAGCTGGTAAAGGTGGTGAATGGCAGCAAAAGGAGAAACCCTGGTCTGGCATAGACTAACACTGACATGAATGTAGACCTGGGCTTAATATTCTTTTAGAGACATTATAAGAGAAGAAACATATAAGCAGCTGAAAAATAAACACTTCATCTATAAATTAAGTCATAAAGAAAGTTGATGTCCAGAGAAACATCTTTAAAGAAGGTCAGTGTCCACAGAAACAGTAAAAAACATCAACAACAAGGAGGTTGGTGTCCATGTAAACAGCTGTAAAGAAGGATGGTTTCCATGTACTGTAAACAGGCGTGAAGGAGGTTGGTCTTCATAGAAACAGCCCTAAAAGTGGTTGGTTTCCATGTAAACAGGCATAAAGGAGGTTGGTTTCCATAGAAACAGCCCTAAAAGAGGTTGTTCTCCATGTAAACAGGCCTAAAGGAGGTTGGGTTCCATGTAAACAGGTCTAAAGGAGGTTGGTCTCCATGTAAACAGGCCTAAAGGAGGTTGGTCTCCATGTAAACAGGCCTAAAGGAGGTTGGTCTCCATGTAAACAGGCCTAAAGGAGGTTGGGTTCCATGTAAACAGGCCTAAAGGAGGTTGGTTTCCATAGAAACAGCCCTAAAAGAGGTTGGTGTCCATAGAAACAACTGTAAAGGAGGTTGGTTTCCATGAAAACAGCTGTAAAGGAGGTCGGTGTCTATAGAAACAACTGTAAAAACGAATCAATAACACTGCAAAAAAGAATGAATAATAATAATAATAATAATAATAATAAGAGAAGAAACCATATAAGCAGCTGAAAAATAAAAATTTCATTCATAAATTAAGTCATAAAGAAAGTTGATGTCCAGAGAAACATCTTTAAAGAAGGTCAGTGTCCACAGAAACAGTAAAAAACATCAACAACAAGGAGGTTGGTGTCCATGTAAACAGCTGTAAAGGATGGTTTCCATATATTGTAAACAGGCATAAAGGAGGTTGGTCTCCATAGAAACAGCCCTAAAAGAGGTTGGTGTCCATAGAAACAACTGTAAAGGAGGTTGGTTTCCACGGAAACAGCTGTAAAGGAGGTCGGTGTTTATAGAAACAACTGTAAAGGAGGTTGGTTTCCACGGAAACAGCTGTAAAGGAGGTCAGTGTTTATAGAAACAACTGTAAAAACAAATCAATAATACTGCAAAAAAGAATGAATAATACTTAAAAAAAAAAACGACAAACGCAGCCGAAGGCGACCTGAAGACATTTGCAGAAACGTGAGAAGATCTTGAAAAGTGATGGTTTGTATCTATAAAGATCAGATTTGTCGGTGCTCTCTGTTTTTTAAGGATGTGAAAGCTGGACATGAACAGAACTGATGTCTCTAAACTGTCATGTTGCTGAAGATGTTCTCTGGTCGTGTGCTCAGTGTTTTATTGTACTGTAGCTCCACATGAAGTTGCAGCAACATTAAAAAAACGTAAAATGAAAATGACGGAGAAAATAACACAAGTGCCCTTAAAGGCACAGCCTGATTCTGCAGGTCCGACTGTGTTCACTACGAGTATTCAAGAAGAAAGGAGCAGAATTTTCATAACAGGATGTGTGTAAACGTCTAAAGTCAGGGTCAGTGGAGTCAATACAACTTCAAATGCACTCAGTACATCACAGTCTGCCAGTGACATTCCCTTCCAACATACTGAGGATGTACTATAGATGGTACCACCCACCTGGACCAGTACCTACTCTACATGGAAGTGTTCCATCTGGGACAGAAAGAGACACTAGCTGCCGTTCTGCCAACGCTGACGGGTGGAGAGACTGAATGGAGTGTCAGACACACACACACACACACACACACACTCTACAGCTATTGTGTCCTATTCAGCTGCAGCTGATACTACAGTCAGCACAGACAACAATGAGACTCCAGCCTGTGTGTGTGTGACAGACCGAGACAGAGAGACACACACTGACGCTGGGTATCTGGTCTAGACTGAGTCACAGAATGAGGTTTTTCATACAGAGGGAATGCAGTGAATGCCACACACACACACACACACACACACAGTGTCCCTGTTGGTAAATGATGATAATGAAGCAGAGGCTGCAGGTCAGATGTGATACAGCGCGCTGGGTTATTTACAACAGTGTGAGTCGTATTAAAACAGAGAACAACTGAAACATATGAAACACACTCAGCAATAATGTCTATAAACATATCAACACATTAACTTAACATTTAATTCACACACACACACACACACACACACACACACACACACACACACACACACACACACACAGACAGACAGACAGACAGACAGACAGACAGACCATTGATTGATGGAGAGTAAGATCTGGCTTAAAAGTAAATGACACACAATGACAAGATACTTACTGTACTGTCAGAATACAGCATCAGCACCACACTGTTACTAGGAGACAGGTTACTATTATTCATATCGTTCTCGTGTGTGTGTGTGTGCATGTGTGTGTGCGTGTGCGTGTGTGGTTGAAAGGTAAAGGGTTAAGAGAGCAGACAGTCAGGTGAAGTCTTGCTGTGCCAGTTTTACTCCAGAATGATGATTTGGTGCTGATGGGAACTGAAGTACCAGCTCACAGTGAAAATTAAACTGGTTTGCAGAATTAATTTAGTGAAACAGGTGAGGGGTGTAGAGTTCCTCCTGCTGCCTCCATCAGAAAACCAATCTGTTCCAAAAATATCTTCATACCGTACGCTCTCAACCTGTGCTTCTACCTGATGTGTGACTAAATGCCTTCTTATAGAGAGAATACAAGACAACCATATACATCAAATACACCCCATACACCACATACCCACTAAGAAAAGGTTTGAGCTGCTTTGAGATTTGAAGGTTTGAGAGTAGTTCAACACAAATTAGGTGCTATTTTTAAAACCAAAGGGAGGCCAAATATTGTGTACCATTTCACTTTGAGTATTATTTGTTTACATTTTGATGATGACAGCTGTCTAACATGGCTGTGTACCTGTTTGTATTTTGTTGGAGGATGAAGTTCCTTTAAAAACAGCCTCGGTAAGTAAATGAAAATGGGCCCTGAGTTTTGTATACTAATCACTTGTCATTCAAATGGCAATGCCAACATGCCAATGTTTTATTGTTTTATTTGGATCCCCATTAGCTGCTTTTGAAATAGCAGCTATTCTTCCTGGGGTCCCACAAACATAACAAACAATCACACATCAACCGTAATTACAAATATACACACATTTATAAATAAAAATAAGAAGAGAAAAGAAAAAGAAAAAAGAATAACAACAATAACTAGAAAAGTGCATTTCCTGAAGAAAACGCGGGATATTGCGCATTGCTAACATGGCCCACAAGCTAAGTTGGTTTGTAAGGTGATGCTTTGGTATTTCTTGTGGTTGCTATGGCCCCCAAGGCAGTTACTATGGCCCCCAAGGCGGTTGCTATGGCCCCCAAGGCGGTTGCTATGGCTCCCAAGGCGGTTGCTATGGCACCCAAGGCGGTTGCTATGGCACCCAAGGGGCGGAATCCAGGGTATCGTTGGTGGAACCCACGGTATCGTTGGCGGAACCCACGGTATCGTTGGCGGAACC
>BRDA01017375.1:0-19853 GCA_036984385.1 Crenuchus spilurus | reverse complement strand
GGGTTTCCTCCGGGGACTCCGGTTTCCTCCCACAGTCCAAAAACATGGAGATCAGGTGAATTGGCTACTCTAAAAAAATTACCCTGGTGTGTATGTCTATGTATGTATGTATGTTGCCCAGATATGGTTGGCACTCTGTCCTGGGTGATCCCCCTAGTCCTCGATTCAGTCCTCCAGGTGGACGGTCGCTTCCGGTTGAGAGTACGCTGTGCGTGATTGGCTGCCGCTTCTCGCCGGTGTGTGTGTATGTGGTTGAGTGTGTGTAAATGGAGTGTGTTGATTGTAAAGCATCCTTGGGTATCTAGAAAGGTGCTATATAAGTGTAACATTCATTCATTCATCATTCATTACCTTATTGATCCTCTTACAGATGCAAAGTCAGAGACAGCAGCTCATCTGTTGCTGCACAGTTTGTTTTGGTCCTCTAGTCATTGGTGGTCACAGGATACTGTTAGCTGGATAGTTTTGGATGCTGCACTATTTTCACTCCAGTAGTGACAGTGAGGTATTTATAACAATTAGCAGCTCTGCTTTCTCTGATAACACACACTAACACACCACTACCACATCAGTGTCACTGCAGTACTGAAAATTATCCACCATCCAAATAATATCTGCTCTGTGAGGTCCTGATCAGTGAAGAACAGGTGAAAGGAGATAATAAAGTATACAGAGGAACAGATGGACTACAGTCTGTAATTGTAGAACTACAAAGTGCACCTGTATGCTCAGTGGAGCTGATAAAATATATGTCAATATATATATAAATGTCAATTTTACACCCTTTTCACAGTGTTAAAGGGCTTACTGCTGTCAAGTAGCAGCAGTTGGCTACTGCTGACATTTAGCTTGCTAAGCTTTTGGACACTGTATGTACAATTGAGAACAAAAATTTAGGCCTAGGCTAGACATTCAAACTCAATGTTTTCACAACTCCACACATTTCATGTCGGCATAGGTACTGTATATGCTGACATTCTAATGAACTCTTCTACCTTAGAGATCATTAGCCCTTCACATTAGAGATCATTTAAAAACAACTGATTAAAGACCCATATGTAAGATTTTTAAGTCTGTCTTCAAACTTTCTGACTGACTAAATGACAACATAGGAGTTAATTATTATACCTGCGACTTTGTTTAAAAGCCTGCTATTACAGCCAGTCCCACAGCCTCAGAAAAAAATGCTCATTAGGAGCAATTTACAAATATGTAAATGTAAATGTACAAATTCTGGGATGACATAAACATTCGGGATGGAAGCATTAATTAAGAAGTTTTTGTTTGAACCCAGTGCCTTGGGCTTGACACTACTGGCCCAATATGGGCCAATGTCATAGGGCAGATATACTACCAATGTGCATATCCCCAATGGCCCAGTGTGCCCACATTGAGCTTTCACTGGTCAAGTGTGGGCATGTTAGCTGAGAAAGAAAGCTTATATTTATTTCTGATATTTTTTTTAAAAAAGTTTCATTTTCCCCTGCTTGCTTTCCTTTATTACAGAGGGAAAATGCTCTGTTTCTGTATGTTCCTGAAGAAAGTTTTTTTATCCGTTTGTTGTTGACTCAGGGAGTAAAACTGCTTCTTATTACCTTTAGGCTGGCTTCAGATCAGACTCAACAGCAGCATCAGTGGAAGAACATCCAGAAAAGCTTCACATTTTATTCTGTCACTCTCTTCTCTCTCTCTCTCTCTCTCTCTCTCTCCTTTCTTTCACATGAAATCTGACCTCTCCATTTTTTCTGCCTCTTTTTCTCTCTTTGTCTCTCTTTCTCTCTCTCTTGCTGGCTTTACATAGATCTCTGTTCACATTAGAATAAATACAAATAATATTAATGATTCTCTGTATGTGAGGATTAAGGTTAACTTTTGCTGTAGGTGCTTTTACTATTTTATTTTTAAACTGTAAAAGATTGAAATAACATTTCATAATAGCAAAAAAACAACAACAAAAGAAGATCCCAGGTAGAAGACCTCGAAGCAAACGTTTGGGCACCCTGCATGGTCATACCTTACTGACACCATTTTTCACAAGTATCACAGCTTGCAAATACATTTTGTAGCCAACTAAGAGTTAGGGCTGGGCGATATGGACCAAAAATAATATCTCGATATTTTTAGCTGAATATCGATTTATAATATATATTGTGATATTTTTACTTCCCATAAGGTAATGAAGTCACTTCTTAGTCAAAGCTACATGTCCCAAATGTCACACAGACCCTTTTATTACTATTCAGCCATTGATGTACATGAGAAATTTCTCAAAAATAAACTATTGGCATATAGTAAATAATAATGCTCCTCAAATAAAATAATGTTCTTTATTTTCCATAACAAGACTCACAGCTGTGATATTAACATGTAAACAGAAAACAAACAGAGCAAAAATAGCTAAAGGCTGACTTGTTCTTTAAAAAGTCAGTTTCCAGTGAAGTAAACATTATCAAAGTGCTTCCTCCTGTATGTGTCCTGTACATCTAGTACTTTGTGCAAATAACAGAACATGTAAACAGACTGAATGGAAATGAAATGTACAGTCACTCACATATGGCTCGCAGGTCCTGCTGGACACTTTGGTGAGATGGGTGGCAGTAAACATTTTTGGCAGAATTTCTCAGAACGTGTTCATAATTTAACAGAACAGTAATTCTGACTAGATTACTGGTATCTTCGGTCAGTCCTTTTTAGCAGTCTTATTCCACAGGTGAGATGGGGACCTTGTCTTTAGCGATATTATATGCCACTGTTTTAGTAACGTCACCCCACTTCTCACTTTTTCTCATATAAAGCACATCACAGGTATGACTTTTGTAACGTGGTTTGTTTCAGGGCTTGAGGAAAGCTTCTCAGTCTGGGCTGCAGCACAGTTTCACACACTCCTCATACGGCTCTTTATGACACTGTTGTAAATGGTGGAAAAGATTAGCGGTGCTCGAACCTTTTGTCCAGACTTGAACACGTTACTCTGCTGCTCATCTGACACTCTGAACTGCTCCCCGGGCGCCATAAATAGAGCTGCCCACTGCTTCAGGCACATGTTTTCACAGCCTAGTGTGTTCACTAGTGTGTTTCACTGTACAAATAGGTTAAATGCAGAGGGCAAATTCCTTTGTGTGCAATCACATAGGCAAACAGTTAAATCTAAAAAAAAGTTTAAAATGGTCAAAATGATCTTACTGTGAATAGTTAAGTGAGCAGATGATACACCAAACTTCACAAAAGGTGAAACATTCTTTTCACCATTTAAGCAACATCAGTGTATTACTTTAGTTTTGCACAATTTTAAGGTGAAAAATAGGAAGTGTACACCATGTAAAAGTTTAGACACCCTGAGATATCTCAGATCATTTTTACATAGGTCTCAGACCTTAATTAGCTTGTTAGAGTTAAGGCTTCTTCACAATCATCATTAGGAATGACCAGGTGATGCCAATTTAGCACGTTCGCCTTTCAGCGCTGAGGTCTTGGGTTCAAGCCCACATCTGAGCGGAGTTTCCATGTTCTACTCCGTGTCTGCGTGGGTTTCCTCCGGGAACTCCAGTTTCCTCCCACAGTCCAAAAACATGGAGTTCAGGTGAACTGGCTACTCTAAAAATTACCCTGGTGTGTGTGTGAGAATGTGTAAGTTTGTGTGTGTATGTGTGTATGCCCAGATTTGGTTGGCACTCTTTCTGGGGTGATCCCCCTCCAGTGCTCAATGCAGTCCTCCAGGTGGACGGTTGCTTCTGGTTGAGAGTACTCTGTGCGTGATTGGCTGCCGCTTCTCGCCAGGGAGTGTGGTTGAGTCTACGTGTGTTGAAGTGTTGGCTTTGAGAAAGTGTAACATTCATTAAATTTCAAAGCTTTATAAATGGACTACTCAAACATTGTCTCAATAATCAGCACATATGGGCTCCTCTTAGCAGCTGCCTACAACTCTGATAATTAAAATAATGATGTCCACAAAGCAGGAGAAGGCTATAAGAAGATAGCAAAGCATTTACAAGTAGTCATTTCCTCAGTTCATAATGAAATTAAGAAATGGCAGTTTGCAAGAATGATGGAGGTCAAGTTGCGGTCTGGAAGAACAAGAAAACTTTCCAAGAAAACTGCTTATAATATGCATATAAATTATATAAAATATTGTATAACTGGAATTCTGTGCATATACCTCAAGAGAACAGTGCATGCAAGATGGTTTATGAATCTCACAAGACTAGAAATGAAGAATGGGCAAAAGTCCTGCAAACAAGAATTAAAAGACTTTTAAGTGCTATTAAGTCAGTCAATCATTCAACAAATCAAAAGTTTACAGGCAGCTATTTTTGCCAAAAGGGGTGTTAATAAGTAATGACTATTATACTAGATTGAAGCTTTTGGTATTTTTCTTCATTTATATTCTGTGTGTGAAAATATAAGCACACTAAAAGGGTAAAGCTAAGTAAAGGTAAGGAGCAGTTTTAGACTTGCTATAGAGCATTTTAGTGTGAAGGTATGATCATTTTTTAAAGCACTAGAATGTTCTAGAATATAAAATTTTCTCGGGTGAAAGGAAGATTTCTCCTTATCTATTAATTCACCATCTGAATGAGCCACTATAGAAGATTCTAGCTCTTTATACAGTGATGTAATTGGACTGTTAATTTAACTGATGTAAGGTTTACCATATGAAAAGTCCCCATACAGGCTAAAATGATGCATATGAACACCATGTACCATTTTACAGGTTTTAAATCTGTTCTCTCAACACATACAAATGGTCTGTCCCGACTTCTGTTTCTTCCATTAAATTACTCTCATTCATGCATACATCCAGTCTCATATTTGAGAGTGTGCAGTGAATGCAAATGATGTGTTTCTCCCTCTCTTACTTCTCTCTCTCATTATTCTGGTACCTTCTGTCCTGTCATTCTCAAGGATGTGCCTGCTTTCTTCTAAATCTGACCTGAATCTGGAGTGGAATATTAACAGGTTGTACAGTGATCCATTTTTCATCATTTCTGAAGCCCTACCTTCTTCACCTTCAATCCTTCTTCTCCTTTCTATCCTAGAATGGATAAAGTCAAACAGTTGCATGTTTACATCACAGTCAGCTTTTCTGCTCTTGATCATCCCTGAACTGTGAGAGCTGTACATGATGAAATTTTTTTTTTGTATTTATATGCCAATATGTGAAGTATCCACAACATTGTACTGTGTGATCTAGTTACTAAAAGTGTGCAATATATTGTGACTAAACAGTAAATATACAGACCCATTCCAAAAAATTAGAATATCACTGAAAAATTTATTAATTTTTATAATTCCATTCAAAAAGTTGCACTTTCATAGGTTACAGATTCATGTCCCACAATTTAAACAATTTCCAGTATTTATTTGTTTATTTTCACATAATTTGGGCTTCCAGCTCATAAAACCCACGTAAACAGGATTTAAAAAAATAGAATTTGATAGAATTGGTAGAGATGGTACAATCACTTTGTGTTAATTTCAGTGCTTTCTTCAGGAAGATATAGTGACTTAAATATGCTCTACCAAATGGTTGAGCAGAATGTTAAAGAGTTAAAAAAAGAGTTTTTGTTCTCACTAATGTTACTCTTTGTGCCTTCTTTTGCTAACTTGTCCTCTCTCGGGTACCTGATGCATGCCTCACAGTCATTACCAACATCACAACAACGCACTGTAAAAAAAAATCAAGGTAAAAATATGGTAAAGAACTGACAACAGGGTTGCCAGGAACTTACTGTTAAATTGCCAGTATCATACTGTAGTATGATTGTACAGTTCATTACAGTTTTTATAAATATTATTTGATGAAAACCACTTTAAAACTGAGGACTAATGAAACTTTAAAAGTTCACAATACTTAGCTAAAATCACATCAGGTATCTTGTGGCTTTATGTGCTTCTGTGCACTAGTTGAATCAGTCAGGCAGGAAACAAAGTCTTAATAATAAAGAAAAAAACAATCTTGGAATACATGTAGTTAATTCTTAAGTCAAGATCTCTGGCAAAAACATATGTAAAATATTTTATTCCATACTCAGGAGAAATTCAAAACACCATCTGTCCAGAGACTGTCAGCCTGGCTTCAGGGTTAGGCTTAAAGTACACCCCCAAAGCAACTGACAAAGCTGCAACCTAAACCACCATCAACCCAAAACATCCAGCCTGTCCTTGTTCATATCTGTATACAGTGACTTTTAGACCATGGTGTAAACCTAAACTTTGTACCGTTCATCACAGAAGTATTGTCCTTGGCCACTCTGCATTAGTTTTCCCTGTAGCACCTCAAGCACTCACTGGCTGCTCTTCCTGCATTTCAACACTCAGGATCAATGAGCTTAACTCAGTGATTTGGCTTCTTTTGTTTGTCCTGTCTATAGGGCTGACATCATTATTAAGCAACATTTAGGTAGAGCAGAGTCAATCAAATCTCCTCTTTTCTCTAATGTTCAATTAACCCCACGAATCGCTGAGGCAGAGAGTAATCGAGAGGAGATGCGTGAGGGGGACTGTATGTCTTTGGTTAATTAATGACTAATTACATCAATCAAGCTAACACTATTATTGATGGAGGTTGATGGCTGTAAACAGCAGGAGGGTTGAGGGTGTAGGAGCAGATCTAATTGGCTGAGAAAGCTCAAACGTTAAGTCAGTTGTAACTGGTTCATTCAAACGTACTAGTATTTATAAGTATGCATGTTTACCATCAGCCAACTGAACCAGCTGACCATGACTTTGGTTATAAATTTGTGTGTAAAGTCCATCCTAAACCTTATCTTGAGAGTAGTTTAAAACTAGGACTTGCAGAATTTTGGTTGCACCACAGGCACTTGCATAGCTCTTAACCATTAGTGCATAAAGTGGTTGTAGATCTAAACTAGATGGATCTAGATGGTTGTACACAATGACATTTTCAGTCTCTTCAGCCAATCAGTAATGCTAGGAAACACACGTGGCCTCAACACACAGGAAATCTCTTGTGATTCTCTCTTTGCATGCTACATTTACTTTGTCAGGTATATTTGTAAAAATAGTTACTTATACAATAAACATGTGTTCTCAAAACACCCATCTCTTGTTTGTGTGTTTATTCTGTTCTACTACTTGCACTTGATGTTCAAACTGGGGTCCTTGTGCACAATATTTTAATGGTACTTCATCAATAAATGGTCAGTAACAATAGCTAAGCTGTGATTACTGTAATCACTATTTGCTTTTGTTGAAGCCAGGAATAATAAAAAAAAACACTTTAGTGCATTTTAGGCATGTGGTTTTAAAAGGAAAACTGAAAAAAGGGGGTGGGATCCTTTGGTTGGATTTAAATAAAAACAAAAACAACAAAAAGCTTAACCTTAATGGTTTCTAGAAAAACACCTACTCCAGCTTTAATATTGCCATCTTTCAGTGTTTTATCATAATTCAATTGGATTCAAATTCAAATACAAAAAAACTAAATGTTATGACTTTAATTAACCACTAATGGCACTACAGTAAAATTACCTTAGCAATCACCTAGCACCATCTTAGTAATTACTCTGTACATTATAACAACTGCATAGTAATGCCTTAGCAAGCACATAGAAACAACCTAAACTATCACCTTAGAACATAAAAATGACCTAGCAAGACATGAGTAACCACTTAGCAACATATGTGCAGCCTTCAAGCAAATCTTAGCAACTACCCAGCAACAACTTAACAATCATATTACATACCTTAGCAACACAACCTTCAAGCACTTACATTATAAACACAACTTATACACAACTATCAAGTATTATTAGTCAGTTTTTATGAGCCAAATTAAAATGTATTAACAGACTTTCCAGTTCCAGTATAACAGCATCACCTAATAAGGTCAACAAAGCTACATTATAAACATAATAGAGAGCTTACCAAACAATCACAACATCAACTAACATTAATTCCTATCTTCACCAAGAAATAAGTAATTCTTATTTTTTTGGGTGGGGTATATTGGGGTGGATTGGAGGCAATAATAAAAGCTGTCATAAACTACAAATACAAAAACTGTACAGTAACATGCTAATTTTTTTCACTTTTTTTTAAAAATGCACTCATCTACTGTATGTGCTGGTACAACGGCACTAATTGTATTTTTAACATTGATCCAGTTAATTTCTTGTGGTTTGGCTATGAAGCCTTGCTGGTTTGCATTCAAACAAGAAAATGTTGCATTTCTAGTGACCTCTAGTGGATGTTTTATAGCCTAGCATACCTCTACCGATTGGTAGAGATGACACAATCACACTGTGGTATGTTCAACACCTTCTTCAAGAAGATATGTATAGTGACTTAAATATTCTCTACCAAATGGTTGAGCAGAAAGTTAAAGGGTTAAAAAAAGTTGTATTTCTGATTTACTATTTTGTTCTCACTAATGTTACTTTCTGTGCCTTCTTTCACTAACATATCCTCTCTCCAGCACCTGATACTTGCTCTCACAACCGTTAACAGGGTTATAACAGCATAATACCAAGTTAAGTCTCACAAAACACTAACCAACAAACAAATTTGCTTGCCAAATGTCTTTAATTAACCCTTAATTGATTTACTGGTAGGGTGATTTAATAAAAAATTCCATTGTACTGTGATATACATTATGTACTCAAAATGAGGTATGCTCTCTTCTCTTTAAGTTGTGTCTGTTTGTATCCAAGTACATTTGTATGTACACTGTGATTTATTTACTATATTATTGTTTTCTGACTGTGGAGCCTGGTAAAGCCAGAGACACATTTCCAGAGATGGACATTAAGGTTTCTATTCTATTCTACTAATATAAAAGTGTAAAAGCACAGAAAAAGTGATTTTTTTCTAGTAATATGTCCACTTTAATGTTACATGTTAGCAAACAGTGTTCCATGCCTTGCAGAGCTGCTTTAAAATCATGACGTGATGTGGTGATGGCTCTTGCTGGATATTTATTTTGAGCTTTGGCACTTTTGTGAATTATATTTCATAAGACTGTCACTGGCATCAGAGGGCTTGTTTTCTTTTGAGCTATCTGAAATCTTGGGGGACCTGACATCCAAGTGATCCACCACTGTGGCCAATGGTGAAAATGAAAAAGTAATCAGAGCTTAATCTTAATCTAGCACACGTACACACTATGTAATTTGTGACAAATGGTTTCTGTACTTACACAACACCAGGGGAATAAAATTAGGTGTCTGTTTTTATTTACGTCAGGTACCACAGGCAGCACCGTGACCTCTCAGCTGATGCTGAAGGTGAAGGTAGGTTATGGAGCTGCAAATTTATGAGAGTGAGAAAGAAAGATGGTAAAGCAATTTGCATTTGCAGGAGAATAAGCCTCCTCTAGCCCGTGTCCTTATCCGAGGGTCAAAATACAAGATTTGAGATATTTGCTTTTGTACCTGTTTTGATAAGAACTGAAAGTTTGTCCTCACCGTTGAATCTGGATAGTCTAAAGTGATAAAAGGAGAAAATTTTGATAGAATTGTCCACACAGATTTACAATGATGGCATATGAAAAGAAAAAGAACATTTATAGTTGTTATCATATATAGTTGTGGTAGATTAGAGGACACGTGTATATAGTGAGTTTTTTTTTTTTATTATAATTTCTATATTGTTTTAATGTTTATAGTATTTACTAAAAGTTTCTTTTAATGCCTGTTTCTATTACTGAGTACTTTGCTGCTATAACACTTTGAATTTCCACACTGTGTGACTAATAAAGGATTATATTAACTTATCTTTGATCTACATGGTCTCAGCATATGTGCTTTCCTCACAGTGCGTGGTTAACAAAATGAAACTCACTCAAACATCATATGTAAACTATTTTATTCTTATTTCAGATGTTACTGAATTGCAAAGCTATGCTTGGAGACCAGATTTTGCTTTAGTTTAGAACTGGAGCTATGAAGCTAACATTGCTAACAAACACTAGAACTCAGTCTTTTAAATAGCCCAGTTATTTTCACCAAAATATATCACCAAATCCTCTCTCAACCCAATCAAACCACATCCAGATTTTAAATAAGGTCTCACCGACTGGTCAGTGAGCTTTAGGACACCGTATAACTCAACAAAACCTTTAAAATATAGCACATTTGTATAACCAAGTCCTGTGTCCACTAAGTGTTGCTCTAAAATCAGTTTTAGTGATGATTCTTGTTTTAAAAACACATAGATCTGATCCAAAATCCATCTTCTACCTTACACCGACGCTAGGCACGCGGGTGCCCCACGCGCATAACCACCTGTGCCCCCCCCCGACAGCAGAAATGGCTAATAAACAGCCCTTTATCTGATTATCTAACGAAAATGACGCGTGATAATGAAAGTGACGTGTGATACCCCCCGAAGACATATGGTGCCCCTGTAAAATTGTGGTGCCCAAACAGCGCACAAACAGCGTATGCGGAGCGCCGGCCCTGCTTCTACCACCAATGCTGCTGTCTGAAATCTGTATCTGTGAAGTTTTATTCAATTTTATTGTTCACATTAAATCACACTGTGTCTTAAACTACATCAGCCAGTCTGTATGACCTTAATTAATCTGAATGCAGGTTGAGGAGATTTTTTGGTGATGCATTTTTGCAGTGGGCAGTTCTAGTGTTTGTTAACAAAGTTGTAAAGTTTTGTTTGGACTCCAAACATGTATTGGCTGACCAACTACATTGGGTGTAAAGGAAAAACCTCCCCTTTAAGTTGAAAAGCTGTCAACTTTTGTGCCGAGCATCAAGAAAAAGTGATGTACATCATTCACAGCAGACCAACAATAATCGCCTTAACTCCAGTCATGCACAGACAAATATCTATATTTATAACCATGATCTTTTTTGTGTTAATGAATATACCTGTTATTTTCTAAATGTTTATTTATAGCAATGGACTTTAACATTAGTGGTGTCAGTCAAAAGTGCATGAGACACAGCAAGCTTCGCATTTAAATAAGCACCTTCTGAACACTCTCTTAGGTAAGCATCTCTGGAGTGCTTAATGAAGATGACTGAAAGATGGTGAGTGTTTGTAAAACTACAATAAGGAAAAGGGGGTAATTTATAGCACTTCTTTGGCCACTGCACCATATTTCATGTTATTTTATTATTCTAAATGTTAAAAATAGCACAATGCCCTTCCTTCAAAGTATTTGGCTAGTATAATAAAAGGCATACGTTTTTATTGATTATAATAATTGGTTATAATGTATTTCTAAGTTGAACTTGAAATTGATCTGCAAGGTTCTTCTATTTTGAATTTTTTTACACATAATTTTCTGTATAATACATGTACACTTGAAGAACAAAGACATTAGCATCACAAGTTATGCTATGTATGGCAGCATGCTGTGCTATTATACTGTGTCCACTGTGTTATGATAGAATCTGTGACTAAATAAGCTGTTGATTTTAATGGGCCCTGCACTGGGCTTAGCTGCCCTTCGCCCAGTGAAGGGGTAAGGGACTCACCTGATCAAGATTAAGCAGAAGAAGATGGATGGATGGATGGATGTAGAGACATATCATTTTTAATGGATGTTAACATATATTCTTTTGTTCATATAAAAAAATTATAGTACAGTACAGATTTAATACCAAACCACCCAAGACGAGTGAAGAAAAACAGTACACTTGTAATTAGGGGCGTCGTAGTGGGGGGAGGACACGTGAGAAGTCTGGAATTTTATGTTCCTTTAAATATTAATATCATTAAAAGATCACAATAAATGTTACTAACTAATGTAAATGTAATGTTTTGGGTAAATAAATCAGTTGACTGATGGATTTAATTGTGTGTCCTAGCCTACATATAGTGTCTGAGGACAGGCACCCTCACCCCTGCACGAAATGGTTTAGTCCACCTTCACTGGGCTTTTTAACTACGCACGTTTAACTTAACGGTCATTCTGCTGAAGCGGCAGTGCTTGTTGAGTCTGTGCTGTGTAAGATGATGTCTAACAAAAGCTAAATCCAGTTTTCAGACATGAAAAGAGATGCAGGAAAGAGACCAAAAAGAAACGAGGGAAAGAAACAGCTAACAAACGTTCCTAAGGAAGGTGAGCCCAAATGTGAAAGTAAATAGCCTTCATTACATAAACTCCTGTGGTTATAAAACGTGACTCAGTGCTAATCACTGCATAACATATTAGATATAACACGATGCCTTATCTGTAATTTTATTATTGGGCCATAACATAATGAGGCTAATAGCGTTTCAGAAACTCACAGATGATGATGCAGCAAAAGACCCTCTGATACTGTGGAGACAAGGTGAGCCTGTAGTTTAAAATGAAAACACATCATTTACTGTACTGTATTTAGCAACACTAAAGTCATGCTCTGTGCTTTGCTGTGGTCTGTTTGGCTGTAGCCTAATTCTAATAAGAGACTAAAATCACTTCCATCAAAGTTGACTTTTTTGTCACATCCATAAGAAAAATAAAATGCCACAGTTTTTATGGTGCAAATGATTATATGAAATTTGAGGAAGTTTTAAACAAAATATTGAAATATTAAGCATTTTCAATCACATCCATTAGGTTATGTTGGAATTGCCTGCTAATATCTATCATATGCTTCATGCTTGCAGGGTGTGTGTGTGTGTGTGTGGGGGGGTGAGGTGGGGGTGGTTGTGGTTGTGGTTGAGGGGAATTTGGTGCTACACCCCTGCTTGCAACTGCCATGGCGCCTGACCCAACATGAAAGTTATTTGAATAATTTTGTACTTTAGGACCTAACAATCATCTCTATTAGGTCTTTAATGCAGGGATGCTGTGTTTAGACAGGCAGTCACTCCTACAATCCTGATAACGTTTCTTATTTTTTTCTTTAAAATCTTCTCCATTGTGTAGCGCATTAGTATGCGTATCAGTGTACGATCACAAGCCTGTAATGGGGCTAAACACATTCATCTGAATGAATAGAAAAAGAACATTAGGGCGTTAAAGGACATGTTGGCAAATAACCTTATGTCTTGGGTGTTTGACGTGCCATAAATATGTTTAGAAATGGGGCTGTCTATGAGAAACTTAATGAAGCGGAATAGCTTTGTGTAATGGCAGTCAAGAGATCCAAATGTCCTTTCCAAAGCAGCCTGAGAAGATGGATAAATCTGTCCTTGCAGTAATATAAAGCCACCGACATGTTGATGAGGGTCTCTGAAAGTAGTCAGACTGAATGTATGGCATTCTGAATTCTTATCATACACTGTCTTGCTTTAAGCCCTTATGAATTGTTCTTATTCTAAAGCTGAATAATTTGCTTATAGCTCTTAAAACACTAGAGTTTGCTTATGGTCATTGGCTCTTATCATTACAACAGTGATTTTCTGACCATGACTCATATTTTTTATTATTACAGCTGTGAGTTAACATCTAAGACATTACTATGAGCTTTACATTGTTAGAAATACATACAATATCATTCACAGACATGGATTTTAGTCTTGTGTAGAGGACATTAGTTTTATAGCTGTATGTTCCAAACCATCTAGGTTATCATAAAATATTTTCATTTCCCTTTAACAGTAGAATGCAGGCTTTAAAACAATATTACATGTTTATATGTGGAACCTTGGGATCATTTAAGTGCTTTGTTATCCTGGAAATATTTAGAGAGCATTACTTGTATATTTGATTGGGGTAGAAATTGCTGCCCTCATAAAAATTTTTAATTCGCTTACAGTTCAAACAATACAGAGGATCATGACATCTCCAATTTCCTAACAAATTCAACTGATTTCTTACTAAATGCAACATGAAAGATTTGTGTTAATTTTTGATTCAGTAACAATTCAGTGCATCCAATTCTATGTGATTCATACCTGCCAACACTGCCAATTTTCTTCCAATGTCTTTGAGATTGGTACATTTCTCCTGTTAACTTGTTGAATAGCCTGGACCCACTGGCAGGTCTGCATCTATTGCTTACTTTCAGAGATTCATTACTTTCTCATTTTCATAGATACATGCAAATGGAGGTGTCATGTGAAAGCTGAAGCCCATTCATTCCCTTTATTTCTGATCCTGTTCCTATTCTGGTCCTCATCCTATTTTGAGCTGCCAATGAATGATGTTACTTCAAATAAATCTTCTGTCTGATCTTTTTGGAATGAAATGTTGATTTTTAATTTCCATCCTTTACTGCTGTTTGAATAAGTCCCAAAACTAATAGAACTTGGAGTTGTAAGATGACTTCTATTCAGTGCTGTGCAGCCTGAAAATCTGTGTTATCTGTTATTATATTACATTTTCTGCTAATTTAAAGGGCACCTTGACAAAAATCAACATTTTGCATTTATTTCATATAGCTGCTGTTAAGAGGTTATTCTCTCTTATATGACATATTTGTTTCTAGGTTTCTGTGTGAGATGTGTTGTATTACCTGGCATTCTAGGGTTGTTTATAAAAATATATATAGTTCATACAAAGTGAATGTTGCAACTAGTGTAATTTTGTACATTTAAATATTTCTTGAGAGTTTTATTCTGGGCTCAAACTGAATGCATTCTTCATAGATTATCATAGTAATTGCTTATAAGTTGAACTGCAAGTCTTGAATGTTTATACCCCTGGTTGTCTCCATTTACACTTTTTTAGGCTCCTCATACAAAATTACATTTCACTTGAAAACATTTACTGTGTCTTAACATTTACAGCATGTCAAGCAGGCAAAATATGAGCTGAATTTCCTGCATGTCTGCAGGCTGCTGTCAAAAGCCTAAGAACCAACATAAAACATGGCTGACATGCTGCCAACAAATGAAAAAACTTCTCTTTATAACACAAACGTGTGGCCCATATATACATGTGCCATAAGGTTATATTGACTGGATGTTTTGTCTCCTTTGAAGGTTGTTATAATATGACTGGCATGGCTCGTCTTCCACTGAATCCAGTGTCCGGCTGGCATCCTTTAGCCACTGATTCATGAAACATGAAATGTTTTGCAGCAGGCAAAGACAAAGCAGCAGGCAAAACTAGTGAGGCCTAACACCAGAGGTGTCAAGTAACGAAGTACAAATACTTAGTTACTATACTTAAGAAGAAATTTTGGTTATTTATACTTTACTGGAGCAATTGTTTACAGGCGACTTTTTACTTCTACTTACTTACATTTTCATGCAATTAGTGGTACTTTTACTCCTTACATTTTAAAAACAGCCTTGTTTTTTCTACATATTTCATTTCGGTTTATCATAATTTAAAAAACATCCTATCCAGATAAACTGCGCCATCCAGAAAGATTGAATGTGATTGTAGTTGGATAAGTACAAACAAATACCATTCTGATATCCTATTGGTAAGTGATCCATCACACCTGCACGTCACGTGTCTCGTCACTCTCCAGTAAGCTCAGTACTACACATATATGGTCTGCTAATATATTTAAATTACTATACTGGCTGATTAGCCTTTCCAACAACGCAGCGCTATAAGGCAGGACTTGAAGTTTCTAACTCCTGCCTGTGGATCCAAAATCCTCCAAAAGCAACAGAAAGAGACGAAGTGTAGTCCTCAAACAAGTTTATTCTGTCTTGTTTTTCACACATGTCCGTTTGTATTGTTTTTACCAGAATAACAAACAAAGGAATAAATAAAAAATGTTGCTTAGCATAACAGACTACAGTAAGAAAACTGCCCTGATCTCCTCAGGGAAAAGTAATGGAGTACAGAGTAAGTTTGCAATCAGGGAAAGCAATCGATTGCCAGAAAAATAAAGGATTTACTCTAAATACTAAAGCAATGCTCCTAAATAACCTAGAAGAACATAAAACACAAAATTGCAATATAATTGTTATTAAATATACTTTTAGTGCAGAATGGCTCTTACATTACTAAAATGTTTTCATTTTCAAGGGACATAAATGCAGCTGAAACAGGAAGCCAGTACATCCCAAAAAATTCAACATTATCATTTTAATATAACATTATAGTCATTACGGCTTTTAGAAAAAATGTTTTTTTATAGTGCACGGTGGGGCAGTGCACTATATGCTATAAGTTTTGGCATTTGTTTACTTTACATTACTTTTACTTGTATACTTTAAGTAGTTTTAAAATCAGTACTTTTGTACTTTTACTTGAGTAAAAAGCTTAAGTTGATACTTTAACTTCTATAAAAGTCTTTTTAAACCCTAGTATCTATACTTCTACCTGAGTAATGAATGTGAATACTTTTGACACCTTTGCCTAACACATTGTGACCCACTTCTGTATCTACATTTTCCATTTGATTGTTATATTAAACAGAAAAAGTATTAAGAAACTACACTGATATACTGCCATATATATCCTTTACTACTGACCACCTGCAAAGTACAGTGCACTCACTTTTTATTTAGAGATTTGATGTGAAAAATTATAATGTAGAAAACATACTCTCTCACATTTCTTTACAGGTAATGAAGTATACAGAGAAACAGACTGACAGTCTGTAATAGTAGAACTACAATGGAGCTGATAAAATGGACAACAATCTAAAGTTATCATGCATCTTAAAATAGTAATGCTGATCTGACTGCAGTCTCAGTATACACTCAATATACAAGTATTGGAACAGTGAGGGCAATCTCTTTATTTTTGCTGTAGACTGAATACATTAGGGTTTGACATTAAAAGATGAATATGAGATCAATGTTTATTTTTATTAAACATTGTAAGTGCTGTAAAGAAAGACCCTAAAACAACTGTTAGTGACATCAACCTCAAGAGGGCAGGAGTGAAGGCATCACCATCTACTATTCACAGAAGACTTAATGAACTAAAGTACAGAGGCTTCACCAGAAGATGCAAATGATTATCAAGAAGAACAGTAAGGTCACACAGAGAAAAGCCTCAGAAAGTTTTATGTGCTGATGAGACAAAGATGAACTGTACCAGTGTGATGAAGAGGCTAACGTTTAGAGAAATAAAGGATCTGTTGATGATCCCAAACATACAAGCTCATGTGTGAAACACAGTGGAGGTAATGTCATGGCTTGGGCTTGCATGGCTTCTTCTGGGATGATGTCACACATGATGGCAGCAGCACAATGAACTCAAAAGTCTGGAAGTAAAGCACTGTTATATGTCGCTCTGGATAAGAGCATCTACCCAATGTCTACAGAAACATTTTGTCTGTCAACTTAAAGAAAGATGCAACCAAACAGATTGTGAGATCCTTTATCATGCAGCAAGATAATAACCAAAAACACACTGCCAGACCTACAAAGGAGTTGATCAGGGGTAAGAAGTGGATAACCAGTCTAGTCAATCTCCAGACTTAAACCCTATAGAGCTGCATTTTGCCTGCGAAAGATGAGACTGAAGGGAGTAACCCCCCAAAAAAAGCACCACCTGAAAGAGGCTGCAGTGAAAGCCTGGAAAAGCATCAAAAGAAAAATGTAAAAGTTTAGTGATGTCTTATTCACTTTGATCTATGTTACGTTTTTCTGTGGCTGATAGGTGAGTTCAGACTGAAGGTGCTATCTTCTGAACTGTGTGTCAGATTCAGATGTTAATACCTGGAAATAAAAGCTGAAATGTTGATCTTTTGTATCATATTCATTTTTTAATGCCAAACCCAAATGTTTTAGTCTGCAGTAAAAATAAAGGGATTGGCCTCACTGTTCCAATACTTTTGGAGGGGAGTGTAGGGCTCACATCCATGTAAATGTCATAAACTAATCCAAAATCAGTATTTTTACTCTGGGAGGTTTGATAAATGTGGGCCAGTGAGTGTAGATACAGTGAAGTGGTATTAATGAAGTGACTGATCGGTGAAAGATTGATATTGGAAATACGAGCATGTGCAGTATTTCTTTGCCTTAAATTACTTTCAGCTTAAAAAAGTATCAACTGTCAGGTAATGAACACTCCTGGGCAGACAAAAAAACTCTAAGGAGGACAGGAAGACGGGCGTACGTGTATGGCATGGTAACACTTATCATGTGAAAAGTAAAAGTAAATTTTATCTAACTTTCTTGTTCACTACCTTTTGCTGTCTTTGCGTCACTTTCACTAGCACTTTCACTTTCACTGGACAGCGGTCAAAGATAATGACTGACCTCTTCTTCTACAG
Organism: Crenuchus spilurus; assembly: GCA_036984385.1. Lineage (NCBI taxonomy): Eukaryota > Metazoa > Chordata > Actinopteri > Characiformes > Crenuchidae > Crenuchus > Crenuchus spilurus. Next base: position 1,806 of record BRDA01017375.1, on the reverse strand, counting down.
TAGCATCTAGGAGATGCTATGACTGCCTCGCCCCTAGCGGTTTGGCATACTTGAAGAAATTTACGCTACTCGTTACTTGGGATTTTACTCGTTACCTGGAACAAAAATATTCTGAGATCTCGACTCGTTACCTGGAATACTCGTTAGTAGGGATGCACGTAAGTAGGGTTACCACTGTATTTCCTAATTTGTCTACCTTGGGACTCACAAGACCATTTGTTGTAGATATCTGTGACTCCTTGTTTTGTTTAGGAGCTTGTTTTCAAGCTTATGATTGGCTGCCTCTGGTGTGTCAGATTACCAAATAATAACTTTTTAATAATAAAAAAATATTTTTGGGAAAATGTTGAATGCCTAGACATGTTAGTTTGCATTTTATATCAAATATAAAAAAATTTCTGATTTCATCTTTACATACAGGAAGACTGTAAGTGAATGTCAATGACCACTGATTTGTTGTTAATAATAACTTTCTAAAAGACATTAAACCTTAAATGTCTGGTTCCTATTGCTCACCATGCTGAATGACTGTTTACATTGAGATGAATTATGCAGAAATGTAGATAAATTGGTAGAATACCTCTTTAAGACTTTAGGTTGTACAGTCAATTTTACAACATATTTATCTGTAGCCAATGACTTGAAAGTTGACTTTAGTCTTCCTGAAACATACAAGTGCACTGAATATCAGTTGAGTAAGAGTCATAAAAGTCATTTATGGCCTGAGGACTGTCTAAGTGAGCTTTCATTTTACTCCATTAAATACAGACAGTCGGGTGAAATTTTGGGAGTATTGTTTCTACGCTCAGAAGGATTCCGGAGGTGGTAAAGTGTGTGACGATGTGTAGATGGGTGTGTGTGTGAGTGTGTGTATGAGGTTGTAAGTTTGCTGTTGGTAAGCCTAATGACAGCCCGTGTGTGGGCCTCCCTCTTAGCCTGGACTGCGGTGTGTGTGTCCGGGCAAACATGTCAGCCTGGCCAGTCTAAGTGTGTGAGCGGAGGATGTGAGCTGGAGCAGTATTTGTGTGATTTCACTGAGGATTGTGAGGATGGCAGCGATGAGAGAAACTGTAAGTATTGGCACACAGACTGAGGACTGATACAGTCAAGCTGGTTCTTAGTCTAAATATTAGGAATGCACTAATCATGAATTTTGATAGCCAATATATTCTGCCCAGTTTTTTTGTAACCTGTTCACACTGTAGACGAAAAGAAAGCTCGATACTGTCCACTTCCAATATTTTTAAATAAAAAATGAATTGCCTATTTAAATAACAAGGATAAAATAGTGTTATATCAGTAGTAACAAGCAACCGGCTATTCATCATATACTCATGTCTGTTACGACACATAAGCTATGTATATCATAACAACATTGCAAAAAAATCTGCCAAAATGAAATTAATAACTTGGCAGGTTGATTCCATGTCTTGAGCAAAAATCGGCAGATTCTGATTGTTGGCTGATTGTGCGTCTCTAGTAAAAATGCATCATTCTGATGTAGATGACTAAACTGCACTGAAGGTAGATTACAGTACCATTTAGTGTGCAGCATTTTACTGTAATATTGATTTATTTTTTAATAGAGAAACGGATGTATCCATTGCATCTGATGTGACTATTATATATATATACATACACAAACTGGATTCCAAAAAAGTTGGGACACTAAACAAATTGTGAATAAAATCTGAATGCAACGATGTGGAGGTGCCAACATCTAATATTTTATTCAGAGTAGAACACAAATCACAGATCAAAAGTTTAAACTGAGAGAATGTATCATTTTAAGGGGAAAATATGTTG
>BRDA01017372.1:0-17072 GCA_036984385.1 Crenuchus spilurus | reverse complement strand
AAATATTAGATGTTGGCACCTCCACATCACTGCATTCAGTTTTTATTCACAATTTGTTTAGTGTCCCAACTTTTTTGGAATCCGGTTTGTAATTATATCTCATTTTTGAGTAAAAATAAGCAGAAATTCAGAATTATTTTGATAAAAGTTAAACTTAGAGGCATGTAAATGGATGGCTTATCACAGACTGGTAGACGCGCGCACACACACACGCACGCACGCACAGAGAGAGAGAGCGAGAGAGAGAAGCAGATGAACACAGACTGATTAGGGTTAAGCATGTATGATAATAGATGGATGGATGGTTTGAAAGTCCAGACGCTGACGGAGTGACAGTCACACATCAGTGAGCGGTCTAAAGAGAAACAGGCTTCCGACTGAGTGGCTGTTTTTTTGCTGGGTCCTAGTGCTCAACCCGCCTCTTTTTAATATAGCATAACACTGTTTTTGGATGGAAAAATCAGCAGAGAACCAAAACGGTCTTTTTTTGCCAACCTCTTTTGGCCAGCAGGGGGCCCCCTGATCTCCGGGGCCCCACGCAATTGCGTGGTTTGTATGTTGGTTAAATCCGCCCCTGATTAGATCAAATAAATAGAAGAATAAAGATGCATATAGTCAATTTTAAACCTGTTAGAATGTTAGCTCCGGCATTAGTAGGTGGAGACTGAAGATGTCTTATTACTAGTCTTCTGTTTATTATTTAGTGTTCCAAACTTACTATTTGTAATAAATTACTTGTATAATAATAATTGTCTTATTATTAATATTTGGATAAATGAAATATTTTGAGGTTTTGGTTTTAAAAACACTTCATTTTGTTTTATGAATATAACGTTAAATGTCTGCAGTCTTATAGACACATTTACATTTACAGTATTTGGCAGTCGCTCTTAGACACAACATTTATAGAAAGTTTTGCTGTACTTTATTTGCTCAATAAAAAAGACTGAAATACACAGATTCTACAATATATTTAAATAAATCTCAAATAGTAGTTAAGGCTGAAAGTACTTCTACCAGCCTTTTCTCAGACATGCTCTTACATGTTACAGAATGAGGGTTTTACTCACTGTCACCGCTCTAATGGCTGTGGTTGGTGCTGCCAGTGTCTCTCTGGAGGATCTGGAGTTTCACGCCTGGAAACTGGAGTTTGGTGAGAAATCAGTATTATATCTGTTATTGTAGTGTCAGAAAAAGGTGGATGATCACTGTGGTGGTGTTTAATGATCTTCCTGACCTCCACAGCTAAGAGTTACGATTCAGAGGAAGAAGAGTCTCAGCGTAAGATGACCTGGATGGACAATCGTAAGCTGGTTCTGGAGCACAACATACTGGCAGACCAGGGCATCAAAAGCTACAGACTTGGCATGAACCAGTTTGCAGACATGGTGAGAACAGATAAATCATTTAAACCTGACATTAATCCATCCTGACTCTAGAACTGTGATCAGTAAACCTAAAAGACACAGTACTTGCTTACACAATAATGATCATATATCATATATTAGTTGTAATGGGCAAAAAAGTTTTGGAGGCCTAAAGGAATCCTATTCAGTAGATCTCAGTGTCTGTATAAATATCTACATTATTAAGACTACAGTGATAAAAGTCTACATTGTCATCATTCCCCATGCTGTAGTCCAATAACAATATATAATATAGATATATATTCTCCAAAAATAAGATGATGTAGGTCCTGTCGATTCAGGAGATCAAACAGCCAAACTTCTGGTCAAAAATCTATTTATTTAAAGTCAAACCCTGTGCTTGTGTTCATTCATAAACCAATGGGACCTTGATAAGTCATTAGCTAATTTCTCACCCCCAATTACACATTCTGTATAATTGAATTTACGGATTTTTCATCCAGTAATGATGCTATTTCAATTTCATTGAACAATCATCCTCTCCAACAGGACAACCAGGAGTACCAGGACATGTTCAAGGGCTGTGTGACACACTTCAACATCACTAAGGCTCACAGTACAACCACAGCCCTCCAGAAAACAGGGGGTGCTGTTCTACCCAGTTCTGTTGACTGGAGGGCGACAGGCTATGTGACTCCTGTTAAGAATCAAGGGAAATGTGGATCCTGTTGGGCTTTCAGTGCGGTGAGTTACAGTATGTCCAGTTTTGGGACAGAAGGGTATAAGAGGCCAGTGATGGTTAAAGGTGTTGTTCTGCTGGTCAGTATGGCTACTAATGCTTTGTGTTGTCCATGGCTTAGTGACTTTAGAACCCATGCTGAAGCTGGTTAAACTTCTTACTTGTGCATGAAGTAGGCAAAATTGAAATGGGTGGAGCTAGACGTTCTACAAACCAGTGATTGGTCATCACATGGCATCAGTCATTGTTCATTAAACTGGTGTTGAGAAAGAACTCTCTAACCAGACCTTTACAGAACCTCCAGAGAACCAGCCTGCTTTCATAACACTGTTGTATGATGGGTAATGGACACAGGTATCCACACTGCATACATTGCACAGATACAGTGCACTGCAAAAGTGTTGATACCCCTTGAACTTTTCCAAATTCTTTCATGTTACACCCACAAACTTAAAGGTATTTTATTGCGATTTTATATGATAGACCAACACAAAGTAGCAAGTAAATGTGAAGTGAAAAGAAACTGATACATGGTTCTCAACTTGAATCTAGCAGGAAAAGAGAGACTGCAGCAGGGATCCAGAACGGTAACTTTATTGTAAGCAAAAACAAACAAACTCTGTAGCTGTAGCTGTGGAGACACTGAATGACATTTTCAAATAGGTAAGATGAGCCACTTTTTACTTTTTTTGTTCTACAGTCAAAATGAAATGATACAGGAGTACAATGAAAACATGTGCTTCGTTTGGATTGTTATCTAACAAATTACAATATAAGAATGAGTCTATAACAAACAACTTTGGAAACATAACATCACAAAAAGTGCTCCAGTGGATAAATTTGCCCCAGGCATGGGGTAAGTTGATCCAATTCACAGGGTAAAGTGACCTGCCTATTTTATTCCAGTTTTAAAACAGGCATAAACAAACATTTTCAGGAAAAGCCATTTTAATTGAGGTTACCTGAAACAACACAAAACCAGCTGGCTATGGTTTGGTTTTCTTTTACTTACCACAGCTAATCAATAATTTAAAGTGAGCACACTACTGTGATTATCCAGTCATAGCCACAAATGGATATAAAGTGAACATATTCAGAGACAAAGACATATCACTTGAAGTATGTTCAGTTACAATTTTACATCTTGTCAAACTGTTTCACCAACTGTTTCACCACAGTGAACACCACTGCACATTGAGGACATCTACTCAACATTCCTCTGATCAAGTTTGTAAGGTAATATGAGTTGCTGCTCTTTCCTAGCTGTACTTCCAACCTTCTGAGGTTTAGGAAGCCTTCTCAGCACATCTTCTAGTGGAATGGATTCAACATCATTCTCTGTGAATGTGAAGATGGGCTTCTATCTGCCACAACTTCCACATTTTTTTTTCTGAGAAATCTTGCAATCACATCCTTGCTCTCAAAGTTCTTAAGCAAGTCAGTGTAATCTCATATTCTGCATTTCGTTGTAAACTTTTCAATGAGAAAAAAGTGGTCCAATAGAACCCATGGCCTTTGGTTCACTTTGCCCCACAGTCACCATTTTAAACAAAATGGTCCAGTTTATCTAATAAGGCTAATCTTTAGCAAAATGGTTCACATGGTTTTATAAGTTGACAAACCACCAACAAATACCATAGACAACAATACCTTAACATAAATTCACCTTAATGTAACTTTCATTAAACATGAAATGCTAAAAATGTACTTTGACAAAGAAAATTAGGTTATTTATGGAAAAAAATTATTACCACTTATCACATGTACTCCTGCCTTTTTCAGTTTGATTGAAATGATGGTTGCCACCTGAAAGCAAGATCATATAACCCCAGACAAGCAGCAGAATCAGATTCAGAATCAGAATCAGAAATACTTTATTGATCCCAGATGGAAATTACAAATAGTTACAGTTCTCCATTAATATAATACAATAAGAATAAACAGAAAAGAAGAATATATTATATAGAATAAGGGAATAAAGAATAAAAATAATAAAATAAAACACTAATTATGTAAGGCTTAACCCCTGTGTGTTTATGTTTTGTTTTGCACCCATTTTGGTTACTTCCTGTTTTGTCACGTATTGGTTTCAGCTGTTCCTAGTTTCATGTCATCACCCCTGTCTATATAAGCATAGTTTGTGTGTTAGTTCCCTACGAGTCATTGTATGTATGTATGTATGTATGTATACATACATTATTGTTGTAGTAGATGTACCTCGTCAATATGTATTGGTAATAATCAGAGTTATATGCATCGTATTGGTCATCTGTGGTATGTTTAGCCTTTCTTCATTTGTGAGTATCGTGTTTGTGCATTGTGTGTTAGTAGCCGTTAGCCTAGTCTTATTTACGTTTTGTTTCAGCCACCGAGCTGCCTTTTGTTTTGCATTGTCTTTAGTGTTGTGTTAATAAATCCACATTTAATTTTATCTCTGCGTGTGCGTTCGCACCTCTTTAACTGGGCTCCAGCCCTGACAAATTATAATACACTTATTAACATCAGTTCAGAAATCAGTGAAGCAGTGTATACACATTAAACATTGCTGTGGGAATGTATGAGGCTTATAATATAAATGACAGTATCTGTGAAAATAATGAACCTGGATTAAGTGAAACCACAGGATCACTTGTTGAGGGAGGAGTTACAGTATAGAGTTTGATGGCCACAGGTAAGAATGACCTCCTGTGATGCTCTGTGGTGGATTTTGGAGGAATGGGTCTAGCACTGAATGTGCTCCCGTGTCTCTCCAGTGTGCGTAGAGAGCATCATGCAACAGCATAGAGGATCACACTCGCCACCACAGACTCATAAAAGATCTTGAGCATGGTCCTACAGATGTTAAAGGACCTCAGGCGCCTCAGAAAATAGAGACGACTTTGGCCCTTTTTGTAGAGAGTGTCAGTGTTCTTAGCCCAGTCCAGTTTATTGTCAATGTGGACTCCCAGATATTTGAAGTCCTCCACAGTGTCCACACTGACCCCTCTGATGGAAATAGGGGTCACCTGTGCCTTGTCCCTCCTCAGGTCCACAACTAATTCCTTTGTCTTTGTCACATTGAGCTGCAGATGGTTCAGCTCAGACCAATGTGACAAAGTCCTCCACCGTCATCCTGTACTCCTCCTCATCACCTGCTGATACATCCAACTACTGCAGAGTCATCAGAGAACTTCTGAAGGTGGCAAGTCTCTGTACAGTAGCTGAAGTTTGTGGTGTAGAGGGTGAAAAGGAAGGTTGCGAGGACAGTTCCCTGTGGAGCCCCAGTGTTGCTGATCACTATGTCTGACACACAGTGCTGCAGGCATACAAACTGTGGTCTGCCAGTCAGGTAGTCTACAATCCAGGACACCAGGGGTGTGTCCACCTGCATTACAGTAAGCTTGTCACCCAGAAGAGCAGGCCGGATAGTGTTGAATGCACTGGAGAAGTCAAAAAACATGATCCTCACAGTGCTGGCTGGTTTATCCAGGTGGGCGTAGACTCTGTTCAGCAGGTAGATGATGGTGTCCTCAACTCCCAGACGGGGCTGATAGGCGAACTGGAGAGGGTCTAGAAGTGTTTGAACCATGGGCCGGAGCTGTTCCAGGACAATCCACTGGTTTGTAGTTCTGGATGTCACTGGGTCATAGTGTCTTAGGAACATGAACAATGCAGGATGTCTTGCACATCATGGCGACCCTCTGGAGACTCAGACTCATGCTGAAGACATGGTGCAGGACTCCACACAGCTGATATGCACAGGCTCTAAGCACCCTAGAAATTATCCCATCAGGCCCTGCGGCCTTGCTCATGTGGAGTCTCCGTAGCTGTCTTCTCACCTGGTCAGCAGTTAGACTCACTGTGGATGTGACATGTGGAGGAGAGGTGGAGGTGTGAGGTGGGCCATCACAGGAGAGGGATAGGCCATTATGGGCATAAAGGAGGGTGTGAGCAGTAGAGTGGTCTGAGCCAGCAGCAGAAGATTCAGATGGGGGTGGACAGAACCTGCAGTGTCAAATCTGTTGAACAGGTTAAACTCATTTGCCCTGTCCACGTTGCCTTCAACACCTCTGTTGCTGCTGGACCTGAAGCCTGTGATGGCTTTCATCCCACTCCAGAGCTCTTTCGTCTTATTCTGCTGGAGTTTCCACTCCAACTCTACTTCTCCTTCACCTCCCTGATGGTTGATTTTTGTTCACTCTGAATCATTCTCACCCCCTCCCTGTCTCCAGCCCTGAAAACTCTTTTCTTGTTGTTGAGGAGGGTTTTAATGTCATTTGTTACCCACGGCTTGTTGTTTGGGTAACATTTTACAATCTTGGTAGGGACAATGAAGTCCACACAGAAGTTAATGTAGTCTGTAATGCACTCTGTGAGCCCATCAATGTGGATCACAGAGTGTCATCCAGTCTGTAGTCTCAAAACAGAACTTCGGTGCATCATCAGTCTCCTCTGACCATCTGCTCAATGCAAGTATGGTTGCAGAGATACAGGGGGTGGATTATCTTACCTACTGGCTCATCTTACCCCACTCTCCCCTAACTACAGCTGTTCTGTGAAGGCCTCAGAGGTTTGTTAGAGAACATTAGTTGTCAAACAGCATCAGGAACACCTAGGAGCTGACAAGTCAGGTAATAAAGTTGTAGAGAAGTTCAAGGCAGGGTTAGGTTATAAATAATAACCCAAGATATGACCATCTCATGGAGCACTGTTCAATCAATCATCCAAAAACAGAAGCTGTAAGGCACAACTGCAAATCTACCAAGACATGCCCATCTATGTAAACTGACAGCCCAGGCAAGGAGAGCAGTAATTAGAAAAACAAATGTCCACAAGACAACTATTATTTCCGTGCTCAAGAAATCTGGCTTTTATGGAAGATTGGCAAGAAGAAAATCATTTTTGAAAACAAGCCATAAGAAGTCTCATTTGCAGTTTGCCACACGCCATGTAAGGGACACAGCAAATATGTGGCAGAAGGTGCTCTGGTCAGAAGTGATCAAACTTGAACTTTTTGGTCTAATTGAAAACACTATGTATGGTAGCACTGAACATCACCCTGAAGTCAGAGTCCTCACCGTGAAACATGGTGGTGGCAGCATCATGCTGTGGGGATGCTTTTTTTCAGGGGCGACTGGGAAACTGGTCAGAGTTGATGTGAAGATGTATGTAGCTAAATGCAAGGCAATCCTGGAGGAAAACCTGTTGGAGACTGGAAAAGACTTGAGACTGGGAAGTTTCAACTTTTAGCAGGAAAATGACCATAAACATACAGCCAGAGCTACAATGGAATGATTTAGATTAAAGCATATTCATGCATCAAAGTCTCATTGAGAATCTGTGGCAACAAGACTTGAAAATTTATGTTCACAGACACTCTCCATCCAATCTGACTGAGCTTGAGCTATTTTGCCAATAAGAATGGACAAACATTTCAGACTCTAGATGCCCTAAGATGGTAGAGATAAGCATAGCAAAATGACTTCAGCAAAAGGTGGTCCTACAAAGTATTGACTCAGGAGGGCTGAATACAAATGCACGCCCCATTTTCTAGATTTTTATTTGTGAAAAAAATTGTTAAAACCATGTATCATTTTCTTTTCACTTTTACTTTACTCACTGCTACTTTGTGTTGGTCTATTACATAAAGTCCCAGTAAATAAATGTAAGTATGTGCCTGTAATGTGAAAAAAATGTGGAAAAGTTCAAGGGGTATGAATACTTTTGCAAGGCACTGTAGTTCTGTTTAGTAACACCATAATGTACCGCACATGTTTTCTAACATTTATAAATGTTTGAAAAGCACGCATTAATATTTTTTTGTTGTATGTCATGACAATCAGAATGCTCATCTCAGCACTGTGGATGCTTTTGTTATTTGAAAGTTGGATTGTGAGTCTGTAAATTAGACACAATTACCCTAAAACAAAAAGTTCTTATCATTACAAACTTCAGCCTCAGCTTTCCATGCCTATAATTCATTATATTCAATTTAGGAACAGCCTACGCTCATCAGCCATTACTTTAAAACCAATTTTCTACTATGACTAATTTGCTGTTGGTCCTCCTCGTGCCACCAAAATAGCTCCAACCCAGAGACATGGACTCTTCAAAACCACTCTTAGTGTCTACTGACATCAAACTGTTAGTAGCAGATATTTTAAGTCCTGTAAGATGTGAGGTTTAGCCGATGTGGACTGGAGATCTGGGAAATGTGTAGTCCACTCTTGGTACTGACCATTTCTGGCCAGGAGCACCACACAGGTCTTGTCACTTCAGAGATAGTTGACCCAGTCATCTGGGCATAACTATGCTTACTGGTTAATATATCCCAGACTCTTATGTGCAGCATTGTTATGAAATAATCACTACACATGATCTGAGATCTGGGATATTAATGTTATGGCTAACTTTGGGCAGCACATGTCTGCGTGGGTTTCCTTCCACAGTCCAAAAATATGGGAATCAGGTGAATTGGCTATTCTAAAATGACCCTCGTATGTATATGAATGTATATGTCTGTGTATGAATGTATGTATGCCCAGATATGGTTGGCACTTTGTCCTGAGTGATCCCCCTAGTGCACGATGCAGTCCTGTCCAGGACGGTCGCTTCCGGTTGAGAATACGCTGTGCAAGACTGGCTGCTTCTCACCAGAGTGTGTGTAATTTGAAATTTGTCGATTGTAAAGCATCCTTGGGTGTCTAGAAAAGCGCTATATAAGTGTAATGTGTATGTATGTATGTATGTATGTATGGTGTATGTAAAATAATCAGTATTGTGTTGGGTTTTCTGATAAAGGTGTGACATCCTGAAATTTGATTAATTTGTTCTGTGTCTGTGTTTGTGTCAGCCTGCATTTGAGTTCTGAGATCTGGGATCTTTCTTTAAACCCTTAATATATCTAATTTTGTGTTCTCAAACTCCTTTCACTTAGACGGGTGCATTAGAGGGTCAGATGTTCAAGAAGACAAATAAGCTGATACCTCTGAGTGAACAACAGTTGGTTGACTGTTCTCGCAAGTTTGGAAACAAAGGCTGCAATGGTGGCCTGGCAATCAAGGCCTTCAAATATATTAAGTCCATTAAAGGCCTGCAGTCAGAAGCAGCCTATCCATATAAGGCCAAGGTGAGCTTAGTCTGCTTAGTGTTGATTGGCATAGTCAGTTGGCATATGTTACAATATTACCAAAAAAGTGCAAATATTTTCATTCTTCTCTCCTCAGGAAGGGAAATGCAGGTACAATCCAGAAAAGGTTAAGGTGTCCTGCACTAGTTACGTCAAGTTGCCTAGTGGAGATGAAAATGCTCTGCAGAATGCCGTTGCCTCGATTGGACCCATTTCTGTAAGCCTAGATGCCAGTCAGCACTCTTTCCTGTTCTACAAATCTGGCAAGTCTGAGAAATCAATCCTGCTTCATTTATTACACACAAGCACAAGCTGTCAAACAGAAACTCACCCTTTCTACTGAAGATCATGTCTGCAGAGACTTGATTTCCCCCACCAAGGAGATAGACAACAGTAGTATCAATGGGGTTTAAACTCATGATCTCCCAATCTGGATGTACACTTAGGGCGTTTTCACACCAGTACTCTTTGGTCCAGTTAAAACGGACTCTGGTTCATTAGGTCTTTTGATGTGGTTCACTTTGTCAGCTGTGAAATCAGTCATCGGACTCTGGTGCAGATCAAATGAACCGTACTGAGACCCGTGAGAGGAGGTGGTCTCGGTCTGGTTACAAACAAACTCCGGAGTGGTTCACTTGTGATGAGAACGTGATCCAACCTCGATCCAATCCGACTATGATGTACTCTACAAGTTTGAGCTAAACAGAGAGCCGGTTAGTGCTAAAACTGTACTGATGCTGCTGACACTAACCCACAGCATATACTGTGTCATACATGAGAACCTAGTGTCACGCGGCGCTGTCTCACAGCAGATACACAAGAGCTCTCAATACAGTTAAACAACAAAATGAAGCCATGACTCAGGACAGGTGAGTAGAGCGCAGCAGCCACGAGACAGTAGGTGAACACAGTGCAGCAACAGAACAGCGGCAGTATTAGCTCTGCTGCTGCTCTAGTGTTTACTTTCCTGCTCCCGCGCCACTCAGCTCTGACCAATCAGAGACAGTGTGTTCATGTGGTTTGTTGTGGAGCATTTTGGTGCGTTTAGGTTTGTGCCTGTGTAAAAACAAACCAAATAGCAGGGAAACACTCTATGTTAAACAAACGTAGTCTGATTCAGGCCAGAGAAACAAACTACCAGTGTGAAAACGCCCTTAGACAGCTGCACCACTCACTGCTGCCAAAAGAGAGCTGCAGTGTTAAAGCACATCAGAACATGCTGTTATACTGTTAAAGAAATGTTGGATTGTTTAGTAGACTTTGAAGCAGCTCTCTGCTAGTTCACTCTGTGATCCAAAGACTGTATTCAAAACCCAAAAATGAATGTTTTGCTTATCTTTGCATATCTAAAGAGGCATCAGCCAATGTTTAAGTTGAATAAAAATATGTTGTTTTATTTGTGTAATTAGGTGAGAAAAAGAAAAAGGCAGTTATTTGATATCTGATGTCTTGTTTGAAATTTGGTTTAACCAAACCTGGACCTGGACCTATTAACTGATTGATATCAATTGACTAATTACAGGTGTCTATGATGAGCCAAAATGTAGCTCCACTAAACTTACCCATGCTGTCCTTCTGGTTGGTTATGGTACTCAAAACAATCAGGACTACTGGCTGGTCAAGAACAGGTAAAAAAAGAGAATTTCAGAACATAAAGATGGTTTGATGCATGGTCAAAACCAAATGCATCAATTACTCTTAACAGATCCTACACTAATGATCATTTCTTCTGCAGCTGGGGTGATAAATGGGGTGCAAAGGGTTACATCAAGATGTCCAGAAACAAGAACAACCAGTGTGGTATTGCCATACGTGCCAGCTACCCGAAGGTTTAAAGGTACATGTACAGGGGTTCACATCACTAAGTCTTTGTGTAGACTTTGGCAAATGTGGGGGGATATCAAGATGTCTTTTAGATTTTATTAAATGTAAAATATATATAGCTCACTGGTTGGGTCTAATCTGATTGGGTCTAGGCCCACCAACACCCAAAGGTGTCTGTAACAAGTTGGACAGTGGAGTCCAACTTTTATTTTAGGAAGCAGCAGTACATAACCCCAACTAAACTTCAAAGGGAGAAAAGTAAGGAGACCCAGCATAAAGCTGATACAGAGTTAACTTAAACAAAACAGTCACTAAGCCCCAAATGACAGGTCAATGCCCGCCACTTAAAGTTGATAGCAAGGCAAGCCTTTTGAAGCTCTACTGCCAGAGAGGAAACACAGTTTGAAGCATCACTAAGGAGTAGATTAGGTCTGAAATGGAGAATAAGCTCAAGGGTTAGTGAAATAAGCCATGGAAGGGTTTATGCACCAGTTCACACAAAAGCTGTTCCTAAAAACATTCCTGGAATATTAATGACAATTAAAAGCCCTAATCGTCAGTGGACAATATGCTCTTTATCCAGTGTTACTATTGTTTTACTGATATTTTTCATGTTTTGATTTTTTAATTATTGTAATGTATTTATGACATCATTATTAGTATTAACATTAATATTATGAAAAAATTAAGTGAACCAATTCTATGAAATATGTTTTTCCTTCTACAGATTGGAGAAAGCCAGAGAAACTCTTGAAGAATCAGAAATATCAGAGAGGATGCTTAAATCTTTAAAAAGCTACATATGCTGTTCCTTATGTTTCCAACTGCTAAGGAAGAAAAACCATTTTGTCTGCATTTCCTTCACAGTATAATTTGATTGTACTGTGTGTGTAGATAATGTTTAGAAAAAATAAGCTCATTATCTGTCTTTTGTCTTTGAGTTTGCAAGCTCTGGCTGTTGACTTCTGCTGAGAATTTGCAGCTGTGAGTAGAAGGTGAGGTGGCTGTGGTTCTTTGGCTCTTTGAATTGCTGAGCAGATTAGAGAAATCTGCTATATAAGAACAGAGGAACCTGTAAGAGTCAGAGCTCATTCTTCCTACAGCAAGGTGAATTCATTTTGTTGGTGAGCTCTCAATAAACTTATTTTACTTTCTTACCTTCACAGCTTCAATGAGTCTTTTTATTGTCACCACAATTTTGCTGACAAAGGTGGGATGGGTTGAGTCTCGGACTTCCTGAGAGGGAACAGAGGACGCTCATGAGTAAAATTTACTCATCTCCAAATTCCCCAAGTGAAAAGAAAGGAGCTTTGCTCAGGGAAGTTCCAGACCGCACCCATCCACCAATGGGGCCTCTGGGACCGAATTACTGTAGGTTCAGGGAACCTGGAAGACTGCTCAGGGAGTGCCAGTGATATGATGATGTAGACTTTCTTTACCATGTTTTGGGAATAAAACACTAGGCCTTATACTGACAAGTATAGTGAGAAATAACAGTGTTATCAACACTTGTTTTCAACACTTACAGGTTGAAAAGGGGACTGGTGGAAGCGACTGAGACTGTGAATTGTAAATGCAGGAAAATTGTGTGCATTGAAAAAATGGGGAAAAAAATTTATTTTTTTTGCAAAAAACATAATGGGTAAAGAACATAATAAACTAAGCTATAAACCTGGGGATGTGGTTTATTTTTAATTCAGTGGTTCCTAGATTTAATATTTTTGAGATACGTGTGAAAACTCATTTGTTCAGGATCACTTCAGTTGAGAAGTCTTTGTTCAACTCCTATTCCACATATTCGACGACAACTGGAACCCACCAATGTAATGTCTGGAATTACCATGTGATTCATATGAATGACAGATCACATCATTTGGTTGGGAAATATGCACAGCTGTCTGACTCATTCTGAAAATGTCTGTGCTTATTTAAGCTCCTCTCACAAATATCTAAAAGTATATTTCACTTCATGCTATATATATTTTAAATGTAGATCCTTTATGGTTTCTGGGCTGTTTCATTTTGTAAAAAAAAAAATTCTGTTTTTGAGGAATTTCACTTTTTTTCCCTGCCAGTGAAAACGCAGACTCCAGATGGTTAATGCTATTAATAACTTTTAGAACATGTACCTGCACCTCCTGTCTCATTTTAGTCTCATGCTATTTCTCCTAAGGAATTTAAGAAGAATGTTCATTAAGTCTCTTCAGCAAACAAAGAACAACATTTGAGCGATATATTTTGTTTTTCTGGTTGATCAAGTGGCAGAAATGCATGAGTGAGTTGCATTTATTGGTTGAGTCCAGTGGGTCTCTGAATGTACTTAAGAGTATTTCTTTATCCATGGAGCTTGCAGATCAGTATCTATATGCCCCATGAATCAGTAACCCTGTAGACAACATGTTGCTATAAGACACTTGTATAAGAGAGATGATACACATCAGGTCATTAGTGTGAACACACAAAAGAAGAACAGGTTGTTAAACCAAAATGCAAAGAGGAAAATAGTCTTTTGACAGTAGAATCATAATTAGGAGGATATCACACACCCTTCCATTTGTAGCTAAATTATGTTTGACACCAGTGAAAATGTAAAAACACAGTTTTGTGTTCTGTGGTTTCAGAAGTAGTCAGTTCTGGGTTTATGCCCAGTAACATGTCCGGACAAGCAGTAAAATTGGTGGTGCTCACAGCACCTCACAGGTCAATAAAGAAGTGAAGGTGATCAAAAAGTCCATGTTACAGAATCGACTGGTAGTAGATCTGATATTGACCAAAGATGTTTGTTTGTTTGGCCAATAATGGAGATTTTTGCAAAGCACTGAATCAGTCATGTTGCTTCAGCATACCAGATTATTCAGATAACATTAAAGATCTTATTTGGCACATAATCAATGCACTTAGGGAACCCCTAGAAGCTGATACCTCTTTTTTAGCTGGACTTCCAGGTTGGTCCCCTGTGGTCACTGGAACCTGACAATTGGCCTACGAATTGATAAATGGATAGAATCCAGAAGATACCTCAAGCTTAGATGCTGACAAAAAGTCAGTATGGATGCCTAGATACACAATACTCAACATACATTGAATGACATTAAAGTAATGACAATAATGACATAATTATAGTCACAAGTGAGTGAGTACATGATAAGTGCTCTTGGAAGAGATCTTCAGTCGTCATCTGAAGACAGCAAGTGACTCTGCCATTAAGACAGCCAGGGGAAGTATATTCCACCATTTAGGAGCGATGGCAGAGAAAGGTGCTGAAAAGTATCGAAGGGCCAAGCAGGCTTTAGCTGTTGCTGAGGCAAGAACATGAATGTGGAAGTAGTTGGTGAGGCCATGGAAAACCATTGAACATCTCCTTGAAGATTCTGGAATAAGGTTCAGGTGTTTCACAAGGGGAAGTTTCCCACTAACACTGTTTACAGTGGTGGAGGGGAGTTGACCTTGACTTGAGACATTATTACAAATTGGAAGGAATACTTTGAGGACCTTCTCAGTCCCACCTGCATGTCTTCAAGAAAATAAGCATATTGTGGAGACCTTGGGATGGACCGTCACTTGGGCCGAGGTGGCCGAGGTAGTCAAAAAACTCCTGGCGGGACCTGACGGTGGATGAGATCTGCCCCAAGTTTCTCAAGGCTCTGGATGTTGCAGGGCTGTCTAGGCTGACATGTCTTTGCAACACTGCGTGGACATCAGGGGTAGTGCCCCTGGTTTGGCAGATGGGTGTGATGGTCCCCATTTTAAAGAAAGTGGACCAGAGAGTATGTTCCAACTATAGGGGGATCACACTTTTCAGTCTCCCCAGTAAAGTCTATTCAGGGGTACTGGAGAAAAGAGTCTGACTGATCGTTGAATCTCAAATTCAAGAGGAGAAATGTGGGTTTTGTCATCATTTAGGCTTTTCCTCTGATCCAATATATATTACTTTGTGAACATGTTTAAATGGCAGGTCAGCAGCAGAAACAGGATGCTTCTAATTGGTTAAAGAAGGCAACATCCAATCCATCGGATGTAATCCTTAAATTCTCATACTAGAGTAATATTTAACAGTCTGGCTCAGGGCAGCACAAACAAGGCCTCCTGTAGCCCAATTCTTTTCTAAGGGGAAACTTGGCCTCAGAATTTACTCTTAGCTTCATTTTCTCAGATGGACTCTCAGCATCCACTACATGTCATCATCTTTACTTTGGAACATAAAAAGAACTTTTCAACATTAAACTGACAAAAGCTCAATCTGGACTGTTTTTTCTAAACCTTCCAAATAATCTTACAAAGGCCAAGCCTTGGCCTGGAGATGTGGAAGACCAATGATCTATATTACTGGATAGGATGCTGCCTACTGGCTAGCATTGAGGCCGGCACGACGTAATGGAGCTGCCATGTTGTGTGGAAGTGAAGCTTGTAAACAATGGCACATAGCCAGGACTGCTGCCTTCTCAAAGCTCTAACTTCACTAATAATTGTCCGATTTTCAAACTTTAAAGTTCTTTACAAAGAGGATAAAAAGCTCTTTAACATTAATCAAAGTATTAAAATGGTTGATGACGTTAGGCTACTACCAGCTATCGCATCCGTCATAGCCGACATTTTCTCTAGACCTTACTGCTTGCATGACTTCTAATGGCTGTAAAATCGAGATAGAGATAGTCAGAGAAAACCTCCATTATTCAGATCTCAGAGAGGATACTTCTATCTCAGCAGCAGTGAAACTCTTTCCAACTTTCAACTCTTACGTGTATTTCATTTCTTCATTACTCTTATATTCTGATGTCTCTTCAGCACAAATAAACTTTCTGTTTTCACAAAGAAGTGAGATGGTTTTCATGCATACACCAATCAGCCATAACATTAACACCACCTTGTACTAACTCATTGTTCATTTTATCACAAAGCAGATGATAATGTTTGGCTAAAAGTACTGGTAGTGCCATAGTGTGAAGGAAGCTGAATTTGCAGGTGTATAGAAGTGTACAGTCATACAGGTCTACCAGCAGTGTTAACAATCACAGTCTACAGGACATTCTCCTCAGAAATGAGGCCGACAGCACACTAGGCTGAAGACCTCTTGCTGCCACTCTGCTCCATATGTTGATGGTCTGCAGTTTGCTGTGCAATGTGTTCTTTCAGAAATTGGTTGTGATGAACCTGCGTTGACTTCTTGAAGTAATTCTTTTCTGGAAGTGAACAGATTCTCATTCTTTGCATTGAAACCCTGTCCACCAGTTTGGTCTTTCAACCATAGTTTTGAGGAGAATGTCCTGTAGACTGAGATTTTTTACAACTGCTGGTAGACCTGTATGACTGTACACTTTTATACACCTGCAAATTCAGACTTGAATGCATTAAGTGCTGTTAGGTGGCCCCTAAATCTGCTCAAACATTTAGTAATGCTTAATATAGTCTTACAAAGCAAGCATTATTACTGCATTATTTCTATAAGCTAGCTTTCAACAGTTGATAAACTGTTTGCAACTACATATGGAGGATTTTATTATTGTGTTTTTATATAAGTTTTATGTATTATGTAGGTAAGGTGTTATCTTGACATTGTAAAGCACTTTGGTCTGTAAATGTGCTCTATAAATAAAATTTACTTACTTACTATTTACTTACTGTCATTATTGATAATATTTTATTTATTTAGTATATACATCATATATTGTGTTTGGGTTTTCGGGCTTAATGGATTTTTTTGATTGTGTCCATCCATCTTGTTGCTGGTCCTCTTCAGCTGTGCCAGCATAGTCTTCTCAGCTAAACTGGTTCTTCAAAATAAGATATCTTCTGGTTCTCTGGACATCTAGTGGCAAGGGCATAGCAGCAAATTTGGGACCCTGTACACTCTCAATGTCAGTGGGCCCCTATAAATGCCAGTAAACGAGGCACATGAGCAAAAAAAGGGGCGTATTTATTTAAATAAAAAAGCATAAATAAAGGTTTTAAGCTACAAACAGATCAGATTATGTTGATGTAGCTATTTACATGTTGATATATGCAGCAGAAATATTGCTGGTGGATCATTTATTAA
>BRDA01017371.1:0-16045 GCA_036984385.1 Crenuchus spilurus | reverse complement strand
ACCCATTTCTAAGACCCATTTCTGCAACCCATTTCTAAGACCCATTTCTGCAACCCATTTCTGCCCATTTCTAAGACCCCCCAGAATCTTTACCCAACGTCTTTACCCAGAATCTTTACCCATCCTCTTTACCCAGAATCTTTACCCATACTCTTTACCCAACGTCTTTACCCAGAATCTTTACCCAACGTCTTTACCAAGAATCTTTACCCAACGTCTTTACCCAGAATCTTTACCCAACATCTTTACCCAGAATCTTTACCCGTCTTTACCCAGAATCTTTACCCAACGTCTTTACCCAACGTCTTTACCCAGAATCTTTACCCAACGTCTTTACCCAGAATCTTTACCCATCCTCTTTACCCAGAATCTTTACCCATACTCTTTACCCAACGTCTTTACCCAACGTCTTTGCCCAGAATCTTTATCCAGAATCTTTACCCATCTTCTTTACCCAAAATCTTTACCCATCCTCTTTACCCAGAATCTTTACCCAGAATCTTTACCCAACGTCTTTACCCAGAATCTTTACCCATCTTCTTTACCCAAAATCTTTACCCATGCTCTTTATCCAGAATCTTTACCCAACATCTTTACCCAGAATCTTTACCCAGAATCTTTACCCAGTCTCGTGGTTACTGAACTTTCCATTAATGTCACCACTGATCTTGAGTCTGCAGCTGTTTCTCTTCTCAGGAGTTGAATCCACAGACGTGTTTTTGTTACTTTATTCAGAAATAAAACCCCACAGTGTGACCAGGTTTACATGTGACATCACAGCCCCACACTGAGCTGTTTTTGTTCTAAATGTCAGCATTTCAAACTGAATCCCAAGCGTGTTGTGCTCCAAACTGTTCTCATTTGTTAAGTCTTATCTGAGTGTCGTTAAGTCCTTTGTTTACAAACAAATCAGCTCATTCTACCACATTTAGGCTTTTAGTGTATTTATGTCACTACACTCTCACAGGCCAGCCAATCAGAAACTAGTATTTTACATAAGAAAAGCTTCTGAATCGTACTGGAAGATAAAACTTCTTTCTGAGTCACTGTGAAGCCGCTGACACCTCGGGCTCCCCCACGAGTCCGTGACTTCACACAGTGTACGTGTTCAGTTCTAGGCCTTCATTAGAAGACCACACATATGCATGAGCAGTGGAAAATGCCCAAATCCACACCGCAAGCAGTTCATCAGTGCTGCTCATCTCGCTGCCATGGGCTGATGAATTATGGAGAGCTCTCGAACATGACCACTCTGACTCAGGCACAACCACATACATACTGTACATTCTTATACTGTGTGTCTCCTAAAGGATGAGTATAGAGAGGCGGGGCTTACTGAGGTTAAAGCATCAGGTCTGAAGAGATGGGTTACGACCACCTCCCTAGTAGTGTGAACGTTCGCTCAGTGGTGATTCCTCACACTTTCCTTTTTATTATAGAAGTTAACTGGTCTGTAGTACCAGTCACTGGAGTCCTTCCCCTGTGGCATCAACAGGGCACCACTGTTATGCCACTCAATGTACAAGAAGTTCATTCTCAGTACACCTTCACTACATCTTACATCTTAGTGGTTTCTGAGATGCTACATGCTTCACCTGGTACTCTATTACCATGCCCTTTTGAACATCAGTCAGCATCATTTGTCCATGATGATGGTTTTACACTCTGATACAGCTGACTGGTGTGGCATCTGTGACGTCCCGGTCCAAACCAAGGGTTGTCATAATATTCTAATATGACTGTGTATATGGAAAGTGTTATACAGCACTGTCTGTTTTTACTATGTTACTCTGTACCAACCCTCGTTAATTTTTTTACCTTTTTACTAGCCCTAAATTGCCTCGTCCCAACTTTTTTTGAATGTGTTGCAGGTGTGAAATACAGGAAAGGATGTACAGGAACAAATGAAATGAAGTTGGCCAAAGAGAATGTGAAATATCTTGGACTCTGGGTTCAGTCCTGCTGCTCTCTTGTGGCTCAAATCATGTCCCTTTAGTGCTGTGCAGCCTAAAGGCTGATTATGATTATATCACAAATTCTTAAGCATAAGGACTTTTTTTACAGTAAATGTCAACAGTTTGTATTTATTTTGTGTAATTGCTCAGATTTGGGCAGAATCTGGGGAGAATCCTAAACAATACAGTGTTTTTTTTTAGGTGTTCCGTACAGAAGCTTGCCAATTATCAGAGATGCTGACGTCACAGCTGACTCAGATCCTTTCCACAAAAAGAAAGGTGAAACACAAACACATTTATTTTCAATAGCAGCAGAAATGAGACCCTGTTTGGCAGAAGGGTGAAGGATGCTGGTTAGTGTACATGCTTAAGAAAGCAGGAAGAGTCTGAAATAACAGTGTGTATGTGTGTGTTTATGTGTGTGTGTGTATGTGTGTGCCAGGTTTGCTGTGGGCACCGAATATCGTCCGTGTGTGTATTTAAGGTCAGTTTTCTGTCACCCTCTCACCCGCCGCCTCACTGACGTCACAATGCGGCGTGTTGAGTCTTCGGTGTGTGTGCGGAGGTCAGTGGGAGTTATACACTACAGTTCCTCATCATTGTTTTAAAGGGGAGAAGGTCACGCTGGGTCAGATAAAGCTTCTGTTTGGATTTCTCCTCACTATTATTAATCTAGGTTTCACTGTTAACTATTGTTAGAGAGCACACAATATGACTTGGGTTTTGTTTTTCAGGCTCAGTGGACTGACACAGTTGTGCAGTATTTGTGTGAAATTTAGTATTAATACTTGGATACACAATTATTAATGTTTAATTCTTTAATTATTAAGTATAGTTCATCTCCAGAAATGTGAATATAGTGAAAAAGTTCATTTGTGTTCATAATTTAATTCAAAATGTTAATTTGTCATATATTTTATATTCATTACATGTAAAGTGACACATTTCAATGTGACTATAAAATCACAGTCCTGCTGAGTGAGTCACTTTAGAGACGTAAAATGTTGTAAAAGTGAACATATGAGGGACAAAATGGAGATCAAATTAAGCTGAAATACAACTACATACACAATATAAATAAATAAGATATACATATACAAGTTCAAACCAAATCACAATAAGGGCAAAGTGGTGACTCCAGTTTTTTAATGTAGACCGTGGGGGGTGAGCTGGGCACTTGTTCAGCATGTGGAGCCGACGTAGTTCATATTCAGAACTGAACAGCAGGGTTTGATGTGTTTCTGTAGGACAGATAACCTCCAGTAAGAACCTCAGATCAGTCTGTACACTTAACACAGTACAGTGGTAACCCTACTTACGAGCATCCCCACTAACGAGTATTCCAGGTAACGAGTTGAGATCTCTGAATATTTTTGTTCCAATTAACGAATAAAATTCCAAGTAACGAGTAGCCTAAATTAGTTCAAGTATGCCAACCGCTAGGGGCGCGGCGGTCGTAGCATCCCCTAGATGCTAGCGTAGAAGAAGAGGTCAGTCATTACCTTTGACCGCTGTCCAGTGAAAGTGAAAGTGCTAGTGAAAGTGACACAAAGACAGCAAAAGGTAGTGAACAAGAAAGTTAGATACATTTTACTTTTACTTTTCATATGATAAGTGTAACCATGCCATACACGTACGCCCGTCCTCCTGTCCTCCTTAGCCGCCAGCCTACACGAGCACCGTCGTCGTCTCGTTTATGTTTTAAAAACCCATATAAACACATTATTTAGCATATTAAAGTATACTGTATATTGGCCGGCTGACACGGATTAATCAGTTTTACATGTATTCTTATGGGGAAAATGCATCCAGCTAACGAGCAAACCAGCTAACGAGCAAACCAGCTAACGAGCTCGGCTCCTGCACGAATTAAACTCGTAAGTAGGGTTACCACTGTACTTACAACAAAAAGCAGGCGTGACCTTTTTTTGTCCACTTGGGGCAGTGTTGCTGCATTGTGTGGCTTCTTAGTTAGGCATCTCGCCCCCAGCCTCACTACTTTTACAGACGTGTAAAAATGATTTTTATAATAAATCTAATACTTGATCTTTTAACATGTGAATGCAAGTTCATGGCAGTGATTAACAAGGCTTTGTTTTTATGATGTGACGTCTAGAACCGGACAAGTGATCATACCAGCAAATTCAGGTTAACAACAATCCACTTGCATTTTGAATTTTCACAAAATTTCACATTCATAAAGAACTACACAACATGTCCAAAAGTTTATGGACACTCTCTAATGAATGCATTCAGCTAATTGAAGTTGACATACAGTATGTGCAGTCAAGTCCTCACAGCAGTGCTCCAAAATCTAGGGTTAGGGTTAGGGTTACTGCTTCCCTGAACAGTAGAGACTCCAGGATAAACTCTATTAATAGTCCTGATTTCAGTAGAAACTGTGAATGTGTCCCAACACCTCTCCATACAGTAGACTTAGCTTATCACAGCTATTACGTCAACACTAAATGGTGATGGGTTACTGTGATGATATTGTATCAGGAGCCTCTCCAGTGTAATAGTAAATCTGAGCTGATGGGTGTCTGCATGTGTGAGTGCTGCCGGCTCGGTTGATGGTGTTTCTGTTGTTGTTCATGGACAGTCTGTGCTCGTGGAGAGAAAAGGAGACGACACAGCCACGTAACCTGAGGCATGCAGGGAGGAGAGGTGTGGAATTTCACCAGGACTGTGTGTGTGTGTGTGTGTGTGTGTGTGTGTGTGTGACTGCTGTATTACTCATCTCTTGTGGCAGAATAATCACACAGGGTCTTTTTCATTACTGAGAGCTTTTTGTTCTGTCATGTTTAATACTACACCCCAACCTGCACTACTCTAGTCTTTACTGGTTCAGTTCACCCAAACACACACACACACACACACACACTGCTGCCTCATGACGCACATCACCTGCCTGCAGCCTCGACCTGAAGCCTTCGTCAGGATGACGGGGAGTTGATGTAATCTCAGGATCATTTTACTTTTAGGCCCAAAGGGAGCATATTTTCATAGGTGGGGTGACACACACACACACACACACACACACACACACACAGAACCAGTTCTCATATTACAGCTCTTTGTTATAAGCCATAAGATTGCTAACGCCCTGTTCTTTAATGTTCAGGTGACATTGATGTGGTGGTGGTGTGTCAGCACAGTGTGTGTTGGTCCCCTGTTGGCTGAATCATCAGCAGCTCACACACTAACACACCACCACCACATCAGTGTCACTGAGAATGATCCACCTGCTCTGTGAAGGTCCTGACTATTGAAGAACACACCGTTTATACAGTTGAAGGGAGCTTCTTATTCATAAGCATCTTCCCATTCCACCTTAAATGCTGCAGCAGTTACATTCAGGCTCTGGCATTT
The DNA here is from genome assembly GCA_036984385.1 of Crenuchus spilurus. Classification (NCBI taxonomy): domain Eukaryota; kingdom Metazoa; phylum Chordata; class Actinopteri; order Characiformes; family Crenuchidae; genus Crenuchus; species Crenuchus spilurus. Next base: position 10,718 of record BRDA01017371.1, on the reverse strand, counting down.
AAGGAGGAATGGAGAAATTCAGAAATAAGAATAAGACTGTATGTCTGTATCTGTACATAATTATCATTAAATGATCATTAATATCATTAAATACAGATGAGTAATGTAATTTTATTAAGTCAGTAACTGTAATGACACTTTTAGTTACATTGCTTAGTTACATAGAAAGTAATCACATTACTTTTGTACTGTTACCCTTAACCCTGGTGCTCACAAGTGTGTGTGAAGTATAAACATAGTGGTTGTATTGTTATGCTCGTAGGTGAAAGAGTTCTTTCTTCCTTTCATTTGTTTGAGGATCTACAGCGTAGGTGATCACATTAGACTAATAACAGTCATGACCAGACCAGGATGGCTATGTGTTAATAGTCTAAGGTCTTAAAACCGATTACATTGCGCGGTAACTGTAGTCTACTGTTCACAAACAGCACTTCTGTGTGGTTATGAAGTCCAGCTCCTCCCCGCTGAGGGTGCCATGCTTCTGGGGCACCGATAATGAAACTCCCCTTCATCTCCTCACCCCCACCTCCTCTCTCTGACTTACACACAGTGTGCTCATCTCACACTTAAACACACACACAGCTCTCGCAACGCTGGTGCAACTGCACAAGAAGGGAGTGTTGCTGAGTCAGCACCTGACCCTCCCTGTGAACATAAGAACATGTTAGAAAAGAGCCTAAAATGTGGTGAAAGAGAAATTATCATCATTATAATGTATCTGTTCATTATTATGTGCACATACAGTAACAGTCAAAAGTTTGGACACACTTCATAGAAAAGAGTGAAATAAGATTAGTGATGCAGAGCTGAGTACAGGTCAGTGTTATGATTCTGGATGTTCAGTACATCGTCCTGTAGACGTGATTAAGTCTGTCATTTCTCTTTAGTCTTTAGTCTTTGGTCTGGACTGGAGCCTGTGAGTGTCTGGCTGTGACTCTGCATTTCTCACATTGTTGTGTGGCTGCGCTTGTGTAGCAGAATGTAAATTATGTGTTGGTGAGCACTGCTCCAGTTTTCCTTACACTGGTCACAACTCAGTGAAGGCTTAACTCTCAACGCTGAAACCAACACTGCATTAACTATAAATACAGACTGTTTATCTGATGTAAACACGATGAGAGAGTTTAGATTAGACTGGTTAAGGTTAAGGTTAGAGTTCAGTGTAGAGTTAAAGTTAGTTTGGTTAAAATTAGGGCTAGGTTTAACCGTTTTGATTAATCTGATTAAGGTTAGGCTTAGGTTTAGAGATAAGATTAGTCTAGTTAAGTTTAGGGTTCGGTTTAGGATTAAGGTAGGTTAACTTACGTTTAGGGTTAGGTTTAAGGTTATGATTAGGGTTAAGTTTAGGTTTAGGTTTAAAATTAAGTTTAGGGTAGGATTAGGGTTGATGTTAGCATGGTTAAGGTTAGAGATTGTCTGGTTACTGTGAAGGTTAGGTTTAGGGTTAGAGATAAGATTAGTCTAGTTAAGTTTAGGGTTAGGTTTAAAATTAAGTTTAGGCTTAGGGTTAGAGATAAGATTAGTCTAGTTAAGTTTAGGGTTAGGTTTAAGATTAAGTTTAGGCTTAGATTAAGAGATAAGATTAGTCTAGTTAAGTTTAGGGTTCGGTTTAGGATTAAGGTAGGTTAATTTACGTTTAGGGTTAGGTTTAAGGTTAAGTTTAGGGTATTGCTAGGTTTAATGTTAGCATGGTTAAGGTTAGAGTTTGTCTGGTTACTGTGATGGTTAGGTTTAGGGTTAGAGATAAGATTAGTCTAGTTAAGTTTAGGGTTAGGTTTAAGGTTAAGTTTAGGCTTAGGGTTAGAGATAAGATTAGTCTAGTTAAGTTTAGGGTTAGGTTTAAGGTTAAGTTTAGGGTAGGGTTAGGTTTAATGTTAGCATGGTTAAGGTTAGAGTTTGTCTGGTTACTGTGAAGGTTAGGGTTAAGGTTATGGTTTGATCTAGTCCGATTAGGGTTACAGTTCAATTTAAGACTAAGCTTAGTTTTGCTTTTGTAAATGTAATCAGTTTTAGGGCAGTTTAAGTGGAATTTTGAAGATGTTACAGGTGAAATGTCCTCTCTCCTGTTTATGTGACTGACTGTATCACAAATAAGAGTGAGACAGAAATATTCCTCTTTATATTAGACTTTAAACTCTTAACAGTGTAGGAGCTCCAGAGGTGATGTTGGCAGTGCCAGTCAGTAATAAGGTGGATGTTTAAACTTTGATTCAGGTGCTGCTTGTTTGGAAAAGTGCAGAAGGCGAGGGTGGATCTCACAGACAAAGCACAGCACGTTCCTCTGCTGCTGTAAAAAGCCTGCTGAAAAATTGAAAGCGTGTTGGGATGAGTCCTTCCCAGTGTCTCCTGAATATTTCATAAAAAGTTGTCTCTTTATCTCTCTCGCTTGCTCGCTCGCTTGCTGTGCATTATCATCATTCAGCATGGATCTAGGACAGGATGCCACTCAAAGGCATTTCCTGCCAGATCATACAGGCCACTGATGAGTGTGAGAGCGACTCAGTCACATAAAAACAACAAAGAGGAGAGTATCTGAACCTCTGACATGTGGCCTGATTTCTCACTGTCCACTTGGCCTGAGACACTGGACTACAGCATAACAGCTGTGTGTGTAGGTGTGTGTATGTGTGTGTGTGTGTGTGTGTGTGTGTGTGTGTGTGTGTGTGAAGGACAGAGACACAGTGTGTGGAAGTGAAATCAATCAGTGCATTAGCTGTGCTGTCTCTGGATGTCCATCGTGCTAAAAAATATAGAAAATATTAAATGTTGCTGTTTTTAATGGTGTTTTAATGGTGCCCAGTTTACGGTCCTCAACAAAAAATGACTGATAGTGCCTGTTAGGGTATTTGTGTGGTATTGCAATGGTGTTACTATGGTGTTGCTTGGGTGTTGCTAGAGTGTTGCTAGAATATTGCTAGGGTGTTGCTTTGGTGTTACTTGAGTGTTACTAGAGTGTTGCTAGGGTGTTGCTAAAGTATTGCTAGGGTGTGGCTTGGGTGTTACTTGAGTGTTGCTAGGGTGTTGCTAGAGTGTTGCTAGAGTGTTGCTAGAGTGTTGCTAGGGTTTTGCTAGGGTGTTGCTTGAGTGTTGCTAGGGTGTTGCTAGAGTATTGGTAGAGTGTTGCTAGAATGTTGCTAGAGTATTGCTAGGGTGTTGCTTGTGTGTTGCTAGAGTATTGCTAGAGTGTTGCTAGGGTGTTGCTAAAGTATTGCTAGGGTGTGGCTTGGGTGTTACTTGAGTGTTGCTAGGGTGTTGCTAGATTATTGCTAGAATGTTGCTTGGGTGTTGCTAGAGTGTTGCTAGGGTGTTGCTTGGGTGTTGCTAGAGTATTACTAGAGTATTACTAGAGTATTGCTAGAGTATTGCTAGAGTATTGCTAGGGTGTTGCTTGGGTGTTGCTAGAGTGTTGCTAGAGTGTTGCTAGAGTGTTGCTAGAGTGTTGCTCGGGTGTTGCTAGGGTGTTGCTAGAGTGTTGCTAGAGTGTTGCTTGGGTGTTGCTAGAGTATTGCTAGAGTGTTGCTAGAGTGTTGCTAGAGTGTTGCTTGGGTGTTGCTAGAGTGTTGCTAGGGTGTTGCTAGGGTGTTGCTTGGGTGTTGCTAGAGTATTACTAGAGTATTGCTAGAGTATTGCTAGAGTATTGCTAGGGTGTTGCTAGGGTGTTGCTTGGGTGTTCCTAGAGTGTTGCTAGAGTGTTGCTAGAGTGTTGCTAGAGTGTTGCTAGAGTGTTGCTAGGGTGTTGCTTGGGTGTTGCTAGGGTGTTGCTAGAGTATTGCTAGGGTGTTGCTAGGGTGTTGCTTGGGTGTTGCTACTAGAGTATTGCTGATGGTTTGACATCAAAATGTAAAGAATCCTGATATGTAATGTCACTGATTCTTGACAAAAAGTTTTCCAGTGAGATTTAGAGGTGGTCTGTAATGCTGACCATTAAGCCAATCCCTATGAAAATATGAAAGTATTTTCTAATGGTTTGTAATGATTTTTTTCAGTGTGGCTGATGTTTTATCCCTTCCTCTCCACTCTCTGAGGCAGCTGTGTGGCCCACATGCTGATAAAATTCTACACACTCTTTGTCAGGCGGCCATACACCATCACAACAAGTCCATTCAGTTACACAGCTGCTCTCAGAGATGGGCAAGTGTGCCGTAATTCATGACTTCATGCAGTTTTCAGTGGACTGACAGGTGAGAATCAGTTAACAACTTTCAATTCAGGGTTAAATTGGACTGGAGTACATTGTTTTTTTTTTACTGTACCATTACGGGCTTGTAAAGGGCCCCTAAAGTTTTTACTGGGCCACATGAATTGGACCATGAGTGTTATTTAACTCAGTATTTTGGGATTAAATGGTGGTTCAGGACTGGATTTGAATAGACTTGTACTGTTGACTGTACACCTCCACCATCTGCAGTCTGAGATTTTTAGGTTAGTAAGCCTAATGAAATGTAATGTAAATAAACTGATATTAATGCACCTTAAGTGGAGTTTATGTGGAGATCTAGAGTTTATCGGTCATCTTACTGTACTAGGTCTCCTGATTTCAGGGTGATGGTAACTGATGATCTCAGATGATCCTGTAGTGTGAGAGTCTATAATCTATTCTTTACTCTGATCTTCTCTCAGTGCAGTCAGGGCTGCTCCCCATTGAGAATCATAAATAAACATGTTCAGTATTTAGACTCAGTGTCCTGTAGAGGGGGTGGAGCTTATTCTCTGCCTGAAAGATTATCAGCCAATGAGAGCTGAGCTGAGCTGAAGGTGTGAGTGTGTACAGGAGAAGGTAAAAGTGGTTAAATGGTGAGTGAGGTGGACGTGTGGAGCTTTATAATGTGAGCTGTTCTGCTTTAACATCCTTTTCTTCTTCATCAGCAGAGAACTCAACACTGACATGTCAGTCATCCGCCATGTTTGTTTACAGCTAGTTTGTGAGGTGTAGAGGCGGAGCTGTAGGTCAGGTGTGTTAGTCTTAAAGTGTGTGGTGTTCAGATGATGTACTGTGGGTACCTTTATGACTAACAATGATCAAGGACAGAAAAATCAGTGAAAAATGTCATTATGGGTGGGGTGTCAACATTGTTTAGGATATTTTAAATCCTGTTGTGTGAATCAGGCTTTATTGAAACGCAGACATAACTGACCATCTGGGGAAGATTTTAATGACATCAGAACCGTATTATTCCCACAGTGTTCTCACTCATCACTCGTAGGCTCACAAATCTCATTTTCACTATTTCACTGAAATGTATGAGAGTGTATCCTGCACTGAGTCTCCCTACGGCTTGTAAAGCTCAATATGAATGTGAAATGAGCTCTATTTTAATGTTGTTGTTTGATTAAGACACCCAGCACTAAGCAGAGATTAACCCTGTCGGTGCCTTTAGGACCCCCAACCCCCCTGAACATGCTTCATTTACTATGCACACTGACACAATTACACATACAAGCCTCAACGCGGCCAAACGTCAGCTGAGATCTACAGCGTCTGCAGTCGTAGGCTGTACGCTGACCAGATGAGGTCCACCGTGGTTGCCACAGAGACCCCGTCGCTCCTCAGCCATTAAAGTGCCTTTAAAAGACAGAGGAGCGATTGCCTGGGAGCTGGAGAGGGGAATGTCACACAGATATACAGGACAAAGGAGAAGGTCCAGTGGCTCTGAGGACACGGGTCTTAAACTGAGACATAAGACTGTAGCTTTCTAACCAATCTGATTGTGTTTTATAGCACTTCTTTACTTTTATTAGCTCTATTGTGTTGGCAAGTGCACAAACGCTGCCAGATGCCATCTAATTACAATGAATGTTATCATTAGCATTAGGTCGTTACTATTAATTGCATTAGGAACTTTGTCATCTATCATTGTGTCAAGCAGAGGAGACGTACTAAGAAAAACTCGCTTTTTCGGTGCATTTGCAGATGACACGCAAACTGAAGCTTGTTCCATAGTTAATTTCCCAGTGTACCTTAAATGGTGCAGCAATTGCATTTAGGCACGTCCTGGGACATGATGGTACTTGTCATTAGTTGAAATCTTCCAAGCAAAGCAAGGAACAGGCACTCAAACCTGTCATTATGAATAGAGCTGTTTGACCAGGCTCTGCACGAGTGCTGTGGAACTTAATCACTGAAGTAAGCTGGAGTATGTGCACCATAACATTTTACCCACTGATGAACTTTAGTGAAATTCTTTAGCTTCATAGCAACGTGATATTTATTTCAAAGCCAAACGCTTTTAGCACAACTTCAAACTGAGTCTGTGTAGAAAGCCTGGAGAACAATTCCAGCGAGGAGACGTCTTCTTACAGCGCCGTCAGTGAGCTCGTGTTCACTGATGGGATCATGAACTTAGAAGTGCTGAAAGATATTTTAGATGCAGACCTGCAGAAGATGCCTTTTGAAGAAATACTTTACCAAATTACGGTCTAAATATTGCCACTTGTTCTGATGTTTAGTTTCTTTACTCTACATTACAGCTCAGCACGAGTGTCTGAATATGTCGGGGGTCACAGTTTGTCTCTAAAATGACAAGTCAGTGAAGGAAAAAGTCTTCTAATACTTATTTATGATGCTTATTCTAATTCATATCACATTACAGAGCCTGTTGTTATCAGAACTGATGAACGTAACCTTTATTACAGAGAGCACATGTTAGAATAAGCCTTTATAAATGTACAGTATATACACCACCATACTGTACAGTATATTTAGTCTTATGGACGTGTCATAGAACTTTATTTGTATATCCAGTCAGAATATTATGAAGTGTAAGTGTAGTATTCTGCTTGATTTGAATAAAAGGTGTGTCCACTCCTGGCCCATTTCTTTAATTAAAGTTCTGGCTGGTTCGTCCTTCAGGAACAAAGCAGTGATGTTGGTGGCAGGTGGTATCCTGCTGGGTAAATCTCAGTGTTGGCTCTGCTCTGCTCTCAAATTTATGACCCTCCTCTCTGTCAAGGGAGAGATCAATCTCCTGTAGTTGCCCTGCAGGCCGTAGATCTTCTACTTGTGTTTTATGGATCCACAAGAAACCAATAACCAATGTTCTCCGGTTATGGTAAAGCAGACAGTGTTAATGCTCTTATCTACTCTCAGTGTACTGCTCACTGTCTTCAGCTGGTTAAACCATTAAACCCAGTGTGAGGATGGTTAGCATGCTCGCTTCTCAGCGCTGATGTCTTGGTAATAATAAATAGTGGTAAATAATTAATAATGGTAATTACAATCATTGTAATATTATTAGTAATATTATGAAAGTCCATATAAACCTCAGTGTGGTCAGTAATGGAGAGCAGGCAGCTAATCTGGAGCAGGTCATAGTAGTTGTTTAGTGAGAAGCTGGTCTAAGGCAGGGATCTCAGCATCAATCTTTTATCAGTGTCAAGCTCTCCGGCAACACTGTCTAGAACATCCTACCTAAAAGGAGAGAACCAGAAGGTAACACAGACATGGGAGCTCCCTGTGACATTGGCATCTGTCTGCTCTACTGTCAACAAACCTGAATGAAGGATGACAGCACCGGTATCTTATCAGATAATTCCCAATGTCTGCTGAACGCCTGGATCTGCAACCTTAATGTAGTGGGAAGCGCTAGTTACCAAATCCAAAAGATGATTATGATCTAGAAACAGCAATAAATGGCCCAAATAATCAGCCAAATGATTAATTGGTTTAGCACTATTCTGTAATAAATATGCTATATCAGTTTGTGGAGCTCCAGCCAACCTTTGGACTAAGTTGGAGTTCAGAACTAATCGTCAATCATCAGTACTAGACCTCATTAATGCTCTCCTGACTGAATCCAATTCAATCCACACATCTAATATTGCATCTAATATACAAAGTTCCTTTAGTGCTGTGCAGCCTGAAATAAACTGCTGAAATTTCTGGCAGTAAAAATCTGTAAGCTCTTACATTTTTAGCATTCAACAGTTTTATTATATTACATATAATAAAACATTTTCATTTTCTGATCATTAGAAGAGTTTTTTTTTTTTTTGCACAAAACTTCACAACTTTGTGTTTACTTCATATACGTGCTGTATAAAAACACAAAAATGTGGGCATGCATACAGCAGCTATTATGACAGGCAGGACCAAATGACAAGGTAAGATAAGTGAAATTAGGGATTGTGCTAGTCGAGCAGGGATCAGCACTGTGATTGTGGCAGAAAGTAGAACAGTAGTGACAGAGATAAGATGAGAGGTGGGAGAGGAGAGAGATAAAGCCAGGCTAAGCAGGCCTCTTCCTGTTGATCCAAGTCCAGTCAAGCCATTGGGCCTTCTTACAGAGCGGTGCACAAACCAGGCTAAGCCCCAGGAGAGCTGCAGATACGTGGGGAACATGGTGCTCCTGAGTAAACAATGATGAGCACAGATTTCCTCTGAGATAAGGCCTGACAGTTTTAAATCTTATCTTAATTTGTGGTGCTCATTCAAAGATTCTTAACATAATGTTTGTGTTTGTTATGTTGTGAATGTCCACTTATTATGCAGGCCCTGTTTTCTGACTTGCTCCTCACATTCACGTCCTAGGAGTGTCTATTATTGCCAGGTACTGCTCACGCAGTGCAATGTTCATTATATTCACTGACCAATTTTAGTCATTTGTCAATTGTATAATTAGATATGTAAACTTTTAGATCAGTCATTGACCCTCACAGATTGGTGATTGGTCACTGGAGTTCTGCTCTTTAACAGCGGACTGGAGATCCCAGCGGTGCCTCCAATGAGACGTGAAGTGACAATGTAAATAATTCCAGATACCGACACCATCCATCCCCTGATCACTCTTTTATTTCACTCTAACTCAGGTCCTCAGTCACTAACTGCTATTGGCATACATCGCTAACAGACTAAAGCGAACACTGGATAGTTTACAGTTTCATTCAGACAGTAAAACAGTGAAGGTACTGTATAGGCTAATGTTATTTGCTTGGATCTTGTTGTTAGAGTAATTGTGTGGGTATAACAATACAATCTGAAGCTTACTGAAAGGCACCCTCTAGTGGCTCAAATCTGAATTGTAAGAAGAACTGACATCATGTCCCTTCAGTGCTGTGTAGCCTGGAATAAATTATTTCTGGGACTAAAAATTTAAAAGCTCACCACTAAAATGTAAGTGTGTGTTATTATATTTGGAATCTTTGTAAGTATAGTTTTGAGTTTGACGTCACCAGCCAGTGTTTCTGCAAAGAACCCATTGGAAAAGTGTGAGTGAGAGCGAAGAACGAATGAATAAGTACAAGACAAATGATTGAGTTTCTTGTCTACAAAGCACTACTTGATGTTCCTCTGGTGAGCTGTTTAGGTGCTAAATGCTTTTAAGAGCTGTGACCTTTTGTATAAAAGCCCTCCCCAGCTGGGAAAGTGGAAGGTATATCGCACCTTATCAGCAGATATGGGTGCATGCTAATGATGGCTCCGTGTCTCTCTGCACTGCCGTTTGCCATCTGTCCCCCGCAGCGTTTTATGACTTCCTGTTTAGACAGTGGAAACCACAGCCTCACTATCTGCAAAGAGAGAAGTATTCAGTTGGGTGGGATGTTTATGGCTCTGAGAAATGTGTATCTTCTCAAAGTCTGTTAACATACACATTGTGGTTATCCTCATTCTTCTGTACGTTTGTCTGTTCTTAGAGCAAGTCTGTTAGTTGTGTGATGGAGAGGGTGGGGTCAGTCGGCACCTTAAATCACACAGGCAGGTGTAGCCTGTAGCCCTGGACCGCTTGTTCCACATTGCCCCCTCTTCCTCTTGACTTCCTGTCTAATCCAGTCTTCTCCACTTATATTGTAATAAGATTTCTAATCTTCTTCTGATGGCTTCTTGTCCAGTAGCTGTTCCTTTTGATCCCTTTGCTAGTTTTATGGAGTCCACATAATCATTTTTCTTTCGTAATGTTCCCATAGAGAATGAACAGTATGTACAATTTTGTGCCTTCGCTTGTATCATTTGGTACTCAAGGTATCATGTGGGATACTTACCTAGCAACACCCCAGCAACCACCTGGAAGACACTAGCAACCATCTAGCAACAACTTAGCAACACCTGAGAAGACAATAGCAACTGTCTACATACACCTCATGTTTAAAGTGTGTTTGGTGTCTTAGTGGTGTCCGGGTCCCTTTAACAGTGCATACAGAGCCCCGTGTTTCTGATTTATGGAAGTTTCCTTCAAGAATAGACATGAACAACATAATGAGAGTTATTTTTAAGGATCTCTGAATGTTGCATTTTTGTTGCCCAAACCACCAAAAGTATATAGTGAACAGCCTGAGTTTTACAGCCGTGTTTGCTGTGCAGGGCCTTGGATCAGCCATAGACATCATTAATCAGCTTAAAAACCCCAGCAGAGACTGAGTGAACATTTTAAACGAGGGCAGGACTGTGGTCAGGAACGTTTGTGTTGTTGTTATTTCAGCTGTGCTTCCTCGTTTGGACAGACTGGCACAGAGGCTTCCGTATTTTTGGGCACAGGTTCCTCTGCCTGCACTTCCTGTCCAGCTTTTACAGACCTCTGCTCATCCAGCCAGGACTCAGCTCTCTCTCTCTCTCTCTCTGTGTCTCTCTGTGTCTCTCTCTCTCTCTCTCTCTCTCTGTCTCTCTCTCTGTGTGTGTGTCTCTCTCTCTCTGTCTCTCTGTGTCTCTCTCTCTCTCTCTCTGTCTCTCTCTCTCTGTCTCTCTCTCTCTGTCTCTCTCTCTCTCTCTCTCTCTGTCTCTCTCTCTC
>BRDA01017367.1:0-14988 GCA_036984385.1 Crenuchus spilurus | reverse complement strand
AGAGAGAGAGAGAAAGAGAAAGACAGAGAGAGAGTGAGAGAAAAAGACAGAGAGAGACACAAATGGAGACAGAGAGACACAGAAAGACAGACAGAGATAGAGAGAGATAGAGAGAGAGAGAGAGAGAGAGAGAGAGAGAGAGAGAGAGAGAAAGAGAGAGAGAGAGTAATACAGAACGACACAGAGAAAGACAGAGAGAGACACAAAGAGAGACAGAGAGACACAGAAAGACAGAGAGAGAGATAGAGAGAGAGAGAGTGAGAGAGAAAGAGAAAGAGAGAGCAGAGAGAGAGAGTGAGAGAGAAAGAGAGAGAGAGAAAGAGAGAGAGTGAGAAAGAGAGAGAAACGACACAAAGGAAGACAGAGAGACACAAAGGAAGACAGAGAGACACAAAGGGAGACAGAGAGACACAGAAAGAGAGAGAGAGAGAGAAAGAGAAAGAGAAAGAGCAGAAAGAGAGAGAGAGAGAGAGAGAGAGAGAAAGAGAAAGACAGAGAGAGAGTGAGAGAAAAAGACAGAGAGAGACACAAATGGAGACAGAGAGACACAGAAAGACAGACAGAGATAGAGAGAGATAGAGAGAGAGAGAGAGATAGAGATAGAGAGAGAGAGAGAGAGAGAGAGAGAGAGAGAAAGACAGAGAGAGACACAGAAAGACAGACAGAGAGAGAGAGAGAGAGAGAGAGCAGAGAGAGAGAGCGAGAGAGAGAGAGAGAGAAAGAGAGAGAGCAGAGAGAGTGAGAGAGAAAGAGAGAGAGAAAGAAAGAGAGAGAGAGAGCAGATAGAGAGAGTGAGAAAGAGAGAGAGAGAGTAATACAGAACGACACAGAGAAAGACAGAGAGAGACACAAAGAGAGACAGAGAGAAAGAAAGACAGAGAGTGAGATAGAGAGAGAGAGTGAGAGAGAGAGAGAAAGAGAGAGCAGAGAGAGAGAGAGAAAGAGAGAGAGAGAAAGAGAGAGCAGAGAGAAAGAGAAAGAGAGAGAGAGAGTGAGTGAGAGAGAAAGAGAGAGAAACGACACAAAGGAAGACAGAGAGACACAAAGGGAGACAGAGAGACACAGAAAGAGAGAGAGAGAGAGAGAGAGAGAGAAAGAGAAAGAGCAGAAAGAGAGAGAGAGAGAGAGAGAGAGAAAGAGAAAGACAGAGAGACACAGAAACACAGAGAGAGAGAGAGAGAGAGAGAGAGAGAGAGAGAGAGAAAAGGCAAGGTTAAAATGCTTTCTTTGTACATATTTTGATGTGTGTGTGCATGTCCATGTGTGTTTACCTCTGCATGGGCACGTGTGAAGGTCTTGAGCGGGCTCTGCACTGGTCCTCTCTATGTGGGGAGACTGAGCGAGAGCGATGCTGAACAGCCATTGGTCTTTCTGGGACGGTCAGTGTGCTGGACCTTTCTCTGTCTCTGGAGCTCCTCTCTGCTGCTGAGATAAACACACGTACAAACATTCACAGTAAGACCTGTGCTAAAGTACATCCATGATGCTATAGTATTACACATCTAACACAGCAGGTGTAGGTATCTTTAACAATGATACCCACACATTCCATTTTTATAGGAATAGTTTGGTAAAACATCACATTTACGCAATTTTCCCCCAGATGTTAGTTATGGCGTCTGAAATTTGCTTCTTTATTTTGCACTGGAGCTACGATGTTAATGTTGCTATTAAGTAATGGAAGCTAATGACAAACAGCATTGTGCAAGCTGAGTACCTGAATCATCAAACTGGCATCAAACTGGCAAACTGGCATCTTATCCTTCTTGACCTTTATGCGGCCTTTGACACAGTCAACTATGAGATCCTCCTGTCTGCCCTCGCTAACTTTAGTATCATTGACCCTGATGCTCACCTACAAAGCAAGAAATGGACCAGCCCCTCTCTTCCTAATGGCAATGGTCAAATCTCGAGTCGCACCTCAAACCCTTCAAGCTTCCTAAACTTATGACCTTTCAGTATGAACATCAAATACTTGGTGGATGGACTAGGAACAAAATTCATCCCTGGAATTTTGGCTAGACTAGACCAGTTAATCAGAAACTAAAATGTTTAGTAGTGAGCTGAACTTTAGTTTCACTTTCTATTTGTCCGCCAGAATGCCCAGAATGCCTGTCAGCCCCTCGCTTCAAAGCTTCAGTGCAAAACTAAACAAGCAAACTTCAGACACTAAGCATGTCTGGATTGATTGACCATGTTCGAAATTACGGGAATATTGTGTGAACTTGATTTTCTTTTGCCAAACTATTTCCTTAAAACACTCCCAAAAGCTCATGCGAAAGTATTGTGCCGAACTACCAACACAACTTCTACCACTCTTAACATGCCAAAAAGAAGCCAAGAAACAGTCTACAGAGACGACCGCATATCTTTAACCATACAATATCAAATCCTTCACAGATGACTTTCTACAGTATTAGATATCAGTGCATATTTCTAAAACATAACCCTTAGAAGTCCAGTTATTACTGACTTTCTGCTACACTGCATAATCACATTTACATAATGAATTACTTAGATATACATAAATCACTGTGACACTGAAGTTACACAAATAATTAAGTAGATACACAAATAACTCACCACAAGATGCAATCATTAAAGAAAAACAGAAATGTAGGTTTTGTTTTATGTATGAAATTAATGTTGAATAATTAAATAATTCATTGATTTATTGAATAATTCAAATAAAATGAATAATAAGTTATAAATTCATCTGATTATAATTTGTTTAGCAAAAAATGTAAAAACATAAAAATCTTAAAATTGCCATAGTGAGATACATGCTATCAAACTCTGTTTTATGTCACTAAAACATTTCCAAATAAGAAGCTCAAATGTGAAAAATGAGAAATACAAATGTGCAAAAAATGACTGTAGGGCATAACTTTGACTTCTAAGGGTTAATATTCATTACTCATTATTTCCCTCATAATGTCATAATAAACATTTATTTATACAACATGTTCTCCTTATAATGCTTATGACTGTTTCAGAAATACCAACCTTCCTTCAGGAGATTATATGGCTAAACTAAAATGATATGCTGAGAACTGTGAGTCCTCACAGTCTTTATAACTTATCCAGAACAAAAGAAATATCTGTTCTACAGTATCTACAGCAAGCTTTGCTACAGGCATGCAACAGAACAAAACCTTAAGGTTAGCACAAGAAGTGAACCTTCTGTCATAAGACCCATTTTAATGTGCATTAAACTGCCATGAGCCTGTATTTCTTTCCTCACAAGCATTATGCCAGCTTTATAACACATTCTGATAGGCCTTATGAAGGTGTTCTAAGTGATACTACAGATTTAACTACAGTGCCATTCTTGTAGTTTCCATGCAGTTCAGTTTGTGAGTTTTTCTCTGTGGTGAAGCTTCATTACTACTACAGCCCAGCAGAGGGGGAGAAAGACAAGAGTTTACAACAAACAAACCATATGACACCCTGTTTGTCCATTACTACAATGGAATTGTTCTGTGGTATCATCGCTATGGTTTAAAGGTCTGAATCTTTCAATGACAGACATATTTACTGTGATATTACTGTAATGTAGGTTAAACGGGTCATATATTGGTTTTTCATGATACAATTGTTTGTGAATGGCAATATTTTGGTATTGTGGTGATAATTAGATGTACTATCATTCAAAAGTGTGGAATCACTTGTCACTTTCTGTATTATATATATATATATATATATATATATATGGGTTAGACAATGAAACTGAAACACCTGTCATTTTAGTGTGGGAGGTTTCATGGCTAAATTGGACCAGTCTGGTGGCCAATCTTCATTAATGTCACATTGCACCAGTAAGAGCAGAGTGTGAAGGTTCAGTTAGCAGGTAAGAGCACAGTTATATAGTATATTACAATGCACACAACATTATGGTGACATACCAGAGTTCAAAAGAGGACAAATTGTTGGTGCACATCTTGCTGGCGCATCTGTGACCAAGACAGCAAGTCTTTGTGTCTAAATATTATATGTATATTGTGTCTAATAATATATGTCATTCCCAAGACAAACTGACGCTGTATTGGCCGCAAAAGGAGACCCTACACCATACTAATCAATTATTGTGGTCTAAAACCAGGTGTTTCAGTTTCATTGTCTAACCCCTGTATATATATATATATATATATATATATATATATACTGTATATAGTCTGATGTGAATAACTAAAATATTTTGAAGTCTGTTCAATTCTGTAATTACACTGTAATGCCCCTGGCCTCTGTCACTCCTGACACTCCTCTCACGGCTGTCAACTCACACTGCACTTCCCGGGACTTACCTCCAGCTGACGTCACTATTCCACAATGCCCCTCTACCAATCAAGAAGCGGACCGTGGACCAGCATCTCCCGAATAATAAATCAGTGTCACCTCGAACTCATATTCGCAGACTATTTAAACCTCTTGTTTGTTTGAGTCACTGCGAAGTATTGCCAATCACTGCAGTATACCAAGTGTTATGCCCAATTGTATTCTCCATGTTCTGACCGCTTTTACTCGGTGAATCGCTTTAGTCTAGTCCCTTTGGTTTTGTCTCCTGTTTAAGCCTCTGCTCTCTTTTGTTGGGTTGTTTGCTTGGTAGTGTGTCTCTATGGTTTGTGACCTGTTCTTGCCTGGTTTACTCTTTTAGATTCTGCCTGTTTTTATCAGTAGTACAGCTTTTCTGGGTTCAAAACCCATATCAGATTAAACTGACTCTGCGAGCGTCTGGTTTTCCTGTCAAATGTTACATACACAAACATCTGGACACCCCTGCTGAAGCTGCACATTATACTGACTTCCTAAATGAAGGCAATGTAAGATCACCTTTACACAAATAAACTCATTAAATTCTTTTGATAGTTCAGTGCACATATTCTGTTTATTTTCTCAGTTTAACACACTGAATAGAATTAGAACATATACAATCTTTAATGTGCCCAAACTTTTTCACTCTACTATTTTCCCCAAAAAACGTTAAATCCATTTTAATCAACTATGGCAACCTTTGTGACAGATGACGACTCCTAAATTAAGCCTTTATAAATAATGTTGTAGGTTAATGTCAGTAGTCATACCAAGCTTTTGTTGGTGACATGCAGCGTAAACAGTTTCATACAGTGTCAAATATTGTGCAATGAAACACAAGACTTAATAGATGGTTTTTATAGCTGAAAGCGCCGATTCCAAACTTTTGAACGATACTGTATATGGCTGATATTTAAGCATCTAGATTATAGATGACAACAGTGGTTACCAATGACCACTGACCCAGAGACATATAAAGAAGCCCTTCTCTCTCACCCTGTGCCGGGCATCTACTGCATGACCACAGTGACCATGCCCTCCACCCCACCCACCTGAAGACACTACCGTAATAGCATCATCATAATCAGTCTCAATGATGCGGTGAGATCCTGAGACATACACACACAGCATACAGTTCAATCGCTGTGAAAAATAGCATCAAATAGCACAACACAGACCTGGAGAGTCAAAGCAAAGCATCTTTCTGTTCATAGACATCTGAAGACATGTCACCAGTCTGTATTACTCTATTAGCATTCAAAGAGAGAATAAGCTGTTTATCTCAATGAGAAAAATACAAACGGTCTTGGCTCTATCATACTCTGTGATCAGGGTGTAATTATATACAAACTAGAATTCACAAAAATAAAAAGGGTTTTATTTACGTATTATCAGACTGAAATATGATTACAAATGATTTACAAATGTTCATGTCACGTTTAATGAAATGGCACTTTAGGGCGAGGTGACTCGGTTTAATTTTTTTAACAGCCATGATTACTGATATAGCTGAATAAAATGTTAAAAAGATGTTAAAATTTTAATTTGTAATTTTTTTGCTGTTATTACATTTATTAGCTGTTATATGTGGTTGTTGTATTATATATATAACATGCTGCAAATACAGAAAACACTTTCATCAAAATGACAACATGGGCATTACATTTAACAAACGTGCTGCAGATTCACAAAACAAATACAAGGTAATAAATGTGCTGTACCATTCACAACATAACAGAAGTGTTTCTGGGGGACATTAAAGGATGAGGTAATGTCCTCCGGAAATATTTCCATTGTCTGGTGAACAGTTTTGCAGCACATTTGCGAATCTGCAGCATGTTGGGTCTTCTCGCCCACCGTAGTTATGTAATTTAAAAAAAGGATAATTGTAATAATTAATGATATGAATAATTTAATAATAATAAAATTACATTTTAAACTTAAACTTCAGGTTTGGGCTTTGGCCAATTCTAAGTATTGACACAGATATAGATTTTGAACTCTTAACCAATACAGATACAGTTGTTATTACAATCTGTATATAAGTATTACTACATACAGATATATGCAAACGTTTACACACTCCTGGTTAAATTAAATTTTGTTGCTTTTTTAAGTAAAAGTAAAAAATAAAAAGTAAAAAATATGACGTTTTTCTATACATTTTACTGCACAATTTCTATTTATTTGCTGAATTTAACACACTGCAAAAATAAAACATACATTACATAATGTGCCACAATATTTGCACAGGCTAAAAATTTAATTACATTTAATTGTATTAATTTAATTTAATTAAGCCTGTTTAATGTCACATTTTTTAATCTATGTTGTATTCAGCAAACAATGAGTATGCGTACATGAGAATATGCGGAAGTCTGGTCTCTGTAGAGAACATGTTCATATTTTAACTTAGGAAGTCAACAAAACATGTCATTTAACCAGGGAGGCACAAATGTTTGTGCAAGCTACTACTCCTGCACACTGAATTTCTATCATAAGATTCAAAATCTCATCAAAATGTCTCATCAAAAATCATTGTGGTGGCTTTAGCTGATGTTAAATAGTGTTAGTTTATAGCAGCTATAAGCCAAACTGATAAACAGTAAACCAAAAACACATTTTACTTTTTACTTCTATGTTACTTTTTTATGTAGCCCTGTGAATACAAGTTAGCTTTTTCCTCTAGCTAGAAAAAAGGTATTTTGATTAGCTTATTTGCTTGTAATTCAAAAGATCCAGTGAATGTATAGGATAAAATTAAATAATAAGGTCAAAAATATTCAATATATTGTTTTTGTTAATATTCTACATACAATTTTCCCATAAGAGAAAACAGCTTAAACCCAGTTCATTTGGCCATATTGCTAGCTATTACACGCTGCCTCATGAGTGAAATTAATCATAATCACACTGTAATTACAGGTGCGTCTACACAGAATTCATGATATTTGAAATATGTTATACTTGTACAGGATGTCCTATATGCTTCTTTACCCAAACGGCCATGAGTAACCTTAATACTAATGAAGATCTGGTGATGAAATGGTGATTAAATGAACCTCACTGTGTGAAAAAGACTGACATATATGATTACAGTGCAGCTAGACGGGTGTTCATTTCTGATGACTAATATTTGTGGCTGTAGGAGCCGTCTCCGCCTGCTGCTACAGTGAGATATTAAAGCCCTCAGTTATCCTCGTGAACACAGAACAGGACACTGGTGATATCACTCTGAGAAATGTGCAGTGATCTGTGTATAACGTATCAGTGCACAGTACAGGAGGAAGTGTTCATGGTGTGAATGTACTGGATAAATAACTCAATTCAGAAGATGCTACAGAAAAAAGCACATCTCCATTCAGACCACATCACCACCTGATCAGGAGAAAATAACTTTTTCACACTTTTTGTTTTATCAGTCTTTTTCACATAGACGGAGGTATATGTATCCCAAATTTCAACACCAGACCTTCATTAGTATAAAAGTTATTCAAAATTGTTTAAGGAGCAAGTCGGACATCCTGTACTGACTTGCTCTCACCTAAAACATTAACAAGGTTATCATAATCACAAAGTTATAAAGCTCAATTGATGTAAATAGATTAAAAAATGAATATTTTACTCAAGGTTTGATACTCCTCCCCTGATTACTTAAACTCCTGACTGTTTTCCCATAAGACACTTACTCTGTAGCTTCTTGCTGGGGCTGTCTCCATGCATGTGTCTGCGGGGGAGGTAGGGGGAGGGCTGGGGCAAAGGAAGGGAGGACACGTCATGCGTTTGCAGTTTATACCAGTGAGACTGGTCATCCAAAAGAGCGGTCTCCAGCTCTATCAGGATCTGCAAAAGACAGGTTAGTCAAAATGAAGATTACTACAATAGATATTTCATTTAAAGTAAATGCAATTTAACATAATTTCTTGTAGTCTTGTGGGGCCAGATGTGATCTCGTACCAAAAATAGACATCTGGATCTGGAGACAACGTGTTAAATTTTGGTGCAGGATTCCACCGCTGGAGTCGGTATTCTTTTAACATTCAGAACACAATTTATAGTAAACAAAACAAGCAAATGCCATTGTTAGCAACAACAGCACCTGCATAACGTAACATGCAAATCTACTAAAGCTAAGCAGGTCTGACTCTGATTAGTACTTGGATGGGAGACCACCAAGGAAAGCTTGTGTGGCTGTTGGATGTAGTGTTGGTGTACAACAGGAGGAACTATTCCTGTGTTTTCTGTGGATCTCAATGCTCCAGTTCAATGAAGGGAACACTGTACTGTGTAAACAGGGTCTTTTACAGATACAGATATACAGATACAGATATACTTTATTGATCCCTTGCGGGAAATTAGGTCCCAGCCTCTGCTGGCAGGGCAGCCGTTTAACACAGCTCCAACCTTTGAATGAGATCCAGATTCTCTAAGGTCAGAAAAAGATACCTGCTCATTTCTTCTAAAAGAGTAGAAAAGGGTTACCCTGATGGCCTGGCTAAATGTCCCACTCCTGACCATATCCTTCTTCGAAAATTGGCTGAATGTCTCCTCACCTCACTGTCTGATAGCCAATGATATTTGGTGGACTGATTCCTGGTCCGCACCAACCTTTAGTGACTCTAATTTCGGATGGATTTTTCAGCCATGATAACTACATGGGCCTAAGAAGACAAACTTTGTGCCATCTACATCTATTTGGAGCTCCACCTTAACGAGGCATCAAACTCGTTATAATGAAGTTGGTATGACTTAAGATTTGGTTCCACACAGAGGTGGGTAGTAACGAGTTACATTTACTCCGTTACATATACTTGAGCACGTTTTTGAAAAAAATATACTTCTAGGAGTAGTTTTATATCACTATACTTTTTACTTTTACTCAAGTACATTTGTAAAGAAGTAACTGTACTCTTACTCCGCTACATTAGGCTACAATGAGCTCGTTACTTTTCTTTTTACCTATTATGTATTCTACGCGTCATTATTTTTATCCCCCTCGCATTTTATTTTAACAGAGAGACTGACTTCCCAAGGCTCAATCTCAGAAGTGGGACGGATTAGCTTTACAGTCATAGCAAACAGATGAAAAATGTCAGAATCAGCGGTTGGCAATGCAGACGAGGAGGAACACCATTGGCCTCATACTGAAAGCATGTTTACTTACAAAAAGCAGCAGCTACATTATGCAGGTATGGATCTACTCCACACCTTTCCTCACACCAAGAAGCTGTCACTCAAAGTCAACACAGGTCTTCCTGCAGCCTGTGAGAGACTTTTCAGTCATGCAGGACTCCTGTTCTCTGCTAAACGATCACAGCTTCACCGCAAGAGCTTTGAGAACCAACTACTGTTGAAGTATAATAGTGACATCACTGAGTGATTCTTTGATGAAATAGTTTGTTTCTGCTTGTTTTGTCACACACACACACTCACACACACACACACACACACACAGAGTTTATGAGAGTTTTATGGGCTGCCTTGTTTTACTTCTGCCTGCAGAGCCTAATGGAAAAGTACAAAGGTTTGGAAATTTGTGTTACTTTTGCTTATTTATTTATAAAAAAATTAATTGAAGTACTTGGATTTACTTGGATTATTTTACTTTAAGCTATTTTGTAATTAATTAATTTAAATGTATTTTATTGATTGGATGAACTCTAATTTGCCTAAAGATGTATTTTTGTCTGTCTGATTCAGTGCTTGTGTTAACAAATAAATCAGACGGTACTCAACAGTTACTCAGTACTTCAGTAGTTTTTTCACCAAGTACTTTTTTACTCTTACTCAAGTAATTATTTGCATGACTACTTTTTACTTTTACTTGAGTCATATTATTCTGAAGTAACAGTACTTTTACTTGAGTACAATTTTTGGCTACTCTACCCACCTCTGGTTCCACAAGACAAAATGAGCTGCCAATGATGTGAAACTAGGTATATATACTTATTTTACAAATATTATTACACAGGATGTATGTATTACACTTGTGTGGATTTCCATGACGCATACATACCTCTCCAAGGAAGTCACTCTCATCCTCCTGTGCTCTGGGTTGGTCCCACACGGTGATCTCCAGCATACGCTCCCTGAAGTCCCTTCGGTGGACGTGCGAGTAAAGGAACGTCTGATTCCACTTGGGCTCTGCACTCTTCTTCACTGTCTTGGTCCTCCTTTTGCTCTTGTCACTGAGAGAAACAAACATTGTGGTGTTTGTATATTATAGAGTGAACACATGCAGTGTTTTTGGTACATATTTAGAAATTGGCTGGAATCTCTACTAGACCTTTAAAGTGATAGTTCAATAGAAAAGTCACTTCTGCCAACATTTGGCTGAGAAAAAGAGGAGATTTTCTGTGTTAAAGTCCAATTGGATGCAAACGTCAGTCTGGGAAGGGGATCTCAAGGCAGCGAATGACAGGCCTGGGGTGGGGAGTCACCCAGGGAATGTACATAGTGTGGTGTGAGAGTGCACAAACTTTACTTTCACTTTCAAAAAACATTCAGGACTAGTGCTGAAACACCCCTAACAATGTCCCTGGGTAAAGTGGAGTGACGAGTGATTGTTTGCTGACCTATGCCTCTGGATTGGATTGCCAGATACCACCACACATATTTCACACAGAAACCAATTTCTACCATTATGAAACTGGGACATTGATGGGAGAAATTAATAATCAGGAACTCAGGTGTTAATGCCCTGTCCTGGGCTTATTTAGGATAGTGTAATGCCCTGCACTTTGAACGGTGCACGGTGAAGAGCTAAAGGACCCACCATGACCCTAATCAAGATTAGTGGAAGATAGAGATAAGTAGAAAATAGGTAAGTGTGAATGTTGTTTATCAGCCTAGACATGTTTAGTGGCTGAACTTTGCTTCCTTAGTTACGAAGAGGAACAATCAACAATCCAACTGCCCACAAGGTGTTGGGATCCCCAGAATCGATGTATGACAGTAACAAAGACTATACCATCTGGACCAAATGGCTACTGTGGTACAAGTCTCAAAAACATCATAGATGTCATAGATCCCACATGACGTGGTGATCCTTGACACTTTCCTCAATGCTCCTGTGTTCATTGTAGAGGTCAACTGGCCCACTGTGGTCGATTGCTCTGTACCACTTGCCAGAGTCCTCCATCCCCACTGGGATCAATGGCCAATGGAGCCATTACGCCATTGGTACTAAATGTACAAATCAATTTTGAGTACACATTCAATACAGCAGCTCTATAACATCCCACAAAGCTGGCAGATTCTGAGATGCTAAAACCTTCACCTTGTACCCTCTTATTATGCCCTTTTGGACACCAGTCATATAATGTCCTTTACCCATGATGATGGTTTTACAATCTGCTACAACTGACTGGTGTGCTCACTTACTTATACATGCAATAACCCTGTCACATGACATCTGAAGACTTTTTATTTTCTGATTGAAAATTGCTCACCCTCTGTCAGGAAGGAAGTACATTTTGACGTAAGGGTTTCGTGGCCGGCCGTCTGGTCGTGTAGGCAGGTCTCTGGCTTGTAATACGTTGACAATAAGCTGATGGCCCACTTTGTCATACCAGAGTTTCACCTTGATGTGAACCAGAACACAAATGCATGATAACTCTGCTAGCCTAGGCTGAACAAAAAAGTGTCACTTCCTGTGGCAACGAGGACAAGAAAATAGGATTACTATAGACTGTAATAAAGGAATATTACACAGAAGTGATAATATTATAGGTTATTGATATTCAGCACAACACAAATCTTGTATTTGACTTTTTATTACTATAGATCTTTAATAAGCAAATAAAATGATGTTACTTGTACTTGTGCTACGCTAACTGTCATTCATCTTGTTAACAATACATAGCATCATAACACAAACCTCATAAGAAATTTCCAAATTAACTACATTCTCACTTACTGAAAGTTGGCCTGGGAGAACCTGAGGGAGGTCTCTCAACATTCCAGGACTTGTCGGGGACATTACAGAGATGGAGGGGCGATCCATCTTTTGAGATTCATCTATAGAGCTGGAACCAGCTAGAGCAGCAAAAGACAGAAAATAAAGCACATTAAAGGCTCCGTCTGAGATGAACATAGCTGTGCCCACTGGATCTCTGTACAGGATTACTGTATCTCAGACAGCAGGCCTGTGGTAAATATATCAGGCTTATTACATCAAAGTCAATGCCGATATTACTCTGGTTGGCCTAATAACTCTTCCAATCACTTTTCAGAAGACTGAAAACTTACTAGATTCAAGAGGAGGATGTGATGTCTGTGGAATTCTTGGTGTGTCCCTTAAAAAGACAGACAATTATATGAGATATTTCAACAACCGAGAGTTTTACAGAGCCCTTTAGGTTACATAATGTAAGCATGGCCACAACATGGTCACTACATAATATACTGAGGCCACAAAATCTGAGGCGGGGCAGACCGGCAATCAGGAGGATGGGACATTTCTGGTGGGCTGCTACTAGATTAGGCTAGACTAGGCTGCTACTTCTTCAGCCCCAGACAGACATTTCCTGGTGGCCCAATACCCCCCTCAGACTAACAAAAACTATTCACTGAAATTGTACTGGGCTAGAAAAGATGCTTTTGTGGCTACAAATTAATATAATGAAGCCATAAATTAAATTAACCCTCTGGAGTCTGAGGGTATTTAAGAGTGTCATAATTCTATATTTTGATTAAATCTGCTCTAAACTTACACTTTCCAAAAACCAATTTTCAGATGTGCTGATATATTGTGAAAAAACACTCTAAACTCTAGCCAAGACTTTTGAGCTCAAAACTAAATAAACAGAAGTGATGGCTGCATACTTGCAAATCCAACCAATGGACTGTCCAGAATTACTATGTCATTATCATATAAATGACAGATTGAGTCATTTGGCGAGAAAAAATTGACAAATGTCTAAATAAATCACTTTCACAAACATGTCTCTGCTTATTTAAGCTCCTCTCACAAATATGTTTGAAAAGCAGACCCTTTAAGGTTTCCATGGTATGTTCAGAAGTGTTTTTGCAGAATGTTGTTAATATGCTGGCAGGACACCTGACTCCAGAAGATTAATATGCTAATTTGTGGCCACAAAAATATTTGGAGCCTCAATTTATTAATGTGTGGCCACACTTTATAAACAAATCATTATACAACCGGAAAGCCTCCATAATCTTTCAATGCAAACATAAAAATGATGTTACCACAAAAGCACTATAATAGTAGTACCATAACCCAAAATAGGGAAAGAATGGGGGATATAGAGGGTTATATTAGTTTAGATTAGCTAAACATTGCAAAAAGGCTAGCAATGCTAACATTCTTTAAGGTTTCAGGGTGTTTTAGGGGTGGGGACTGGGCACTGGGGATAATATCACTGTCACTGAGTGCTTTACTTACTGATAAGCTTTATACACCTTTCGCAAGAAGTTTTTGGAAAGAATACGTTGGATACATCTTTTATATGCAGTGGGAAAACAAATAAATGGACATGAATTTGAGAAGAGCTCAGCAAGCAACTAAATCTGAAGAATATTTTTAAATACAAAGACCTGCTGTACACTTAAACATTAACGAAATAATATTATTTCTATATTTCATCTTCTATTTCTTACTGTATACTAGTTCATCTAAAACATTCATTATTAAGTTTAATAAGATAAAGCGTCATACAGTATATTTTATGTTCATGTTTATGTTTTTATGTCACTGTTGATCAGTATGACTCCAGAATCTCTGATTATCAGAATGTTTCATTTGGAGTAAATTACTATTCAAACTGTATCAACATTAAAATTAAAAAGGCTTGAAATATGTCACTTCCCATGCAATTAATATAAAATATATCACAGTTTATGTTTCTTAATTAAATTATGAACACAAATGCACCTTTTCTTTACAAAGTTCACATTTTTAAAGATGCAGTATTTCTACATTTAAAATCTGAAATTGAAAACTTGCTCAAACTGTACTGAATTCCATAAAGTAACACAGATAACAGATATACTGTAATTGCTTAAAACACACTGAAGACAAAGTATTTGAAACCACATTAGTAGCAGATTAAACATCTTTCAACTGACAATTAAAATCGCACAATAAACTTGTGGTTCGTTATGCTTACCCAATTGGTCTTGAAACAACTATTTCTACTTGAGGTGCAGACTGTGATTCTAAAATGATGTTGTAAACTTCCTTCTTGGTTGCACCAGGCAACGCCTTCCCATTCCACTGCAGCACCTCATCACCTGAAATCAAAACAGCCTCCATGAAGCAGGTTTGGATTGTTAGACTATTCAGACAGAAGTACAAACAAACAATTTAAATTTTGTAGCAAACGAGAATTTAAGAAAGCAGTATATTCAGTCTCAAGTTCATCATCTTCACCAACCTTCAGTGACTTCAGTAAAGGACTATTTACATTATAAATGGAATCAATTCAGTACAGATCCAACCAGAACCTCAACCTAATAAAATTACATTCCACAAACATAAAATTCAGGTTTTGGGGAAACTTGTCTCCATCCTTTTGAACTGGCAAATGACAAATGCAACAACATATATATATATATATATATCAACTCTTGGTACAAGCTGTGGTTATCTCACGCCTTGATTACTGCAACGCTGTGCTAACAGGCCTCCCAGCCTGCACTATTAAACCACTACAG
>BRDA01017363.1:0-11465 GCA_036984385.1 Crenuchus spilurus | reverse complement strand
GTGTGCCTTCCTCCGAGCGCGTTAGGCTCTCCAGTGACGGTGTATCAGCGGTGGTTCGAAAAGAAGCGGTGGCTGCATCACACGCAACGGAGGAGACTTGTGCTTGCCTGCACTCTCCTAGAGTCAGGGACATTGCAAAGTGATGGGGAGAGGCCTAATGGAGGGGATGGGCTAATTGGCTACCACTACATTGGGAAGGGGATAAAAATAAAAATAAATAAAAAACCTTTTACTGAGAACGCTTGACAAGATGATTAAGTTGTGGTCTGGTCACTGACGGAATTCTAATTTGGGCCAAACTGAAGTTGATAAATTCTGAAGCATTTTATTAAGTGCTCATGTCCAAAGAAATCCCTGTAATTGTGAAAAAGTTCAGATCTGGTTGTAGTTTGACAGGACTTGGCTATGAATTTCTAGACAAATACCATGGCTATTTAGTTGACTATTTAGTTCTAGCGTACCTTAGCAACAGTTCTAAACTAAAACAGCAAAATGTGGAACCCAAACATGTTTTGGCTGCATCTGAGCCAAGTGGAAAACTATGTTGTCTTGGTTAAAAACATTAACTTTTATTATGATTAAGCATATTTGTAACTTCTACCCATATTTTCCTCAATATGGCAGGCAAGTAAGGCAGCACTATATTCTAAAAATAAAGTAAATACTGGGGTTGCCGAGTAACTCAAGAGCTGAATGCTAAACAAGGGACTTGGCTTCATTCAGTGAACCAACTACAAAGTGTCTTAGTAGCACAAGGGATAAACTCCACACACCCCGTCATTCCACACTACAATACCTTGAAGACAAAAAAAAAAAATCTTGTCTTTCACCTCTGCTGACAGATTCAGTTGGTGACAGGAAACTCATTCATTTAAAACTCTAATATCAAGCCTACTTCAGCTACTGAAAGCAATTTATTACTAAACACCATTTTGAAACAACACATATTAGGATTAAAATATACAAAATGTTACAGTGCAATGTGAAATTCACCACCCTCTCTCATTGTCTCATGTCACTTCCTCAGCTAATGCAGGACATGTTGCATCACCTAGGCATCAAAACAAAAGATGAGCAACAAGGCCCTTTATGGAGAAAGGCTAAATCTGTCCACCTCCACTCAGCTGAGTAAACACAGCACTCAGAGAGACTCTGCCCACCTTTTACATGCTCACGTGTCAGTGAAAGCTTCTCTCTGGTGCTCACAGATGAGTATTAGGACTCTACATCCACTCAAGAGCAGGGAACTTCTCACTTCACTCCCTCCCCCATCTATCATGGTCGAAACCACCAACTCTCGACCTCTCGCCTCCCGAAACTGTTTTTGATGACATTCCTGTTCAAACCACACAGCGAAACCTGAAACAAATCTCCCCTGTAAAATACTGCCAAGAAACACAGCATCAATGAAAAACGGAACTACTGATCATCAGGCTTACAAAACAGTGGGCAGAAGTAATGATAGCATACTTTTATTGCTTTTAAGTCCACAGTCTATGAGCCAAGATATACACTTAATTTTATTGTCACTTTAGAAAACTTTTGGAATGAAAGACTGCAAATTGGGGGATGATTTACAATAAGCTGGTCATAACTTAAATAATAAATACTATACATTTGTACGACATTGTGACTCACTGTCAGTCTCCAAAATGACCTCACATGTACTGTGAAAACCCTTGAAATTCTCATAGTCGTTTCAACAATCACAGAGTTAAAAAAAGGTGCCATCACTGCATGACCATATTATGCCCTACTGGTACAGGACTAAATGTAGATGGCAGTTCTAGGGACATTTCTTCTTTTACAGGAGCTCCTTTATGTTTATTTTATCAAGATCAATTACTGTATAAAGTACAGACACAACATTGTCTCTATAAAGAGAGGCAACCACAGATTTAGCATCCCTGCTGCCTGGCTGCAGTATGATGTGAAGTTCCACACCTTCCCATGTGTTTTCAATGACAGAACAGCCCATTTTCAATACTGGCACAGTTTTATTTCCCCACAAAGAAATTGTTTAAGAAAGTGTTTAAAACGTTATTCTACTACATCATAAGAAGGTGAGGTTACACAGACTTAGGCTTAAGCTGTAGCGGTAGCCAGGTTTGCGATTTTCTACCACAATGGAATAGTTTGTTATTTCAGTTTTGGGTGAATTTAACGAATTTTTTTTTTTTTTTGTGTTACTTTCGAAATTACAACATTATACTAAAATATGATAAAATACTAATGACAATACCATTGAAAAAATTGTTCCCAAACAATAGAAATTAGCATATAAAATGAAAAACTAAGTAAGATTAAGATTTAATGATAACGTGGTTCTTTTGCCATCAGTAGCCTTTCAGTCATCTGCAACACCATAGATTTTAAGCTAGTTGCATCTTCTGAATGGCATTTTTCAGACAGGCCTTGGCTGGATGCTTGTTGAAAATGAAAACCCCGTTAGTGCTTTTCCACCAATGAGGAACTGGCACCATTCTGGTTGCGGAAACCTAATTTTGAACAGTTAGGCACATTTCGACCAACAAAAATAAGTTTGGGAACCTAAAAAGTTAGTTTGAGCAGGAACCAAAAAAAATAGTGGGTTTTTTTTTCAGTGCGAATTGTGACAAAACCTGTGGGCATTTCTAGTTGTGCATAAAGGGAGTCAGCAAAACTAAAGTCATACATCCGACGGAGTTAAAATACTCTGGCAATGCAGCTCAAACTTCAGTTCCTTGATCCTCATGATCCTCTCAGAAATGGTCATATAAATGTGGATATTATCTAACAAATTCACCAAGGCTATGTTCATATTACCAGGCTGAAGTGACTCAAATCCGATCTGTGGACATGTCAAATCCAAACTTTTTAAACTAAATTTGAGTCACTTTCATATGTGGCCTCACGTGTTTTTCACATGCGTCTTTTTGTTTGTAAACATGCGAGTAGTGGGTGAGCCAGCATCAACTTCTGTTGTATACTCACGTAACTGTAAAAACTGCAAAAAAAATAGCCAGCTGGCATTTATTCACCTGATCATGTACAGCCCACCCACCACCTGTTTACTGTACTCCTGACCAAAACACTATTCATAAATCAGCTACTAAAACATCTGTTTGATCAATTTTACTATAATCAGTCATCTCACAAATACAAAGTTGCCAGATACCTCCTAATGATTTTGTAACAAAGTCACACAAACGGAAACTAGCCCAAAATCTAAAGTGACATTTCAATGATTTTAAAAAGGTAAACCTTCTTCAAATCTTACTTTCTCAGTCAGTCAATTACTTATTTTATTAAGTGCAAAAAAGTTTTACCAGCAATTGCACCTTTGCAAACCTGGCAATCCTGCACATAAGACGTTTTTGTTGTTGGAGACCAAGGCAAAGTGTATACACGCATCAATGTGCGCATGCAAGCAGTTTCAGGGACTCCTTCACATTACAGATACAGGTCACATTAGTGAATGTGAACTGCCAAGATAGTTAAATCTGTTCAGAGCAAAAATTAGGATCTGAGCAATGTGGCTTGTAATGTGAACATAGCCCAAGTGTCTTCTCATATCCATCCATTTTTTAATTTGACCACTGTGGGACTAATAAAAGATTATCTTATCTTGATATTAATGTAGGCTATCTATAAAGTAAACACAGTCCACACAGTTATCAATGCAACACTGCAGACTATAGAACTTAAGAGTTTCTATCCAGAGTGCATCTGCGCGCTTTCAAATTTTCTGTTGTACATGACAAGGTGTGTGACACTCCAGCAGATACATTCTGTCATTTTTTATCACTTGGATGTTAAATTGGCCTCTATCTGGGTTCACAGAAAATACAGCACACTAGAAAGTCAATTGTCTTGCAGCAGTTTAATCACTGTCCAGAAGTGAGAGTTGTATCACTTCGGAGACGTGTACAAGGTTTCATTATAGACATCCCACTGATTAACTGAACCAATCACAGTAATGTTGTGAATAAGAAGTGATCTGATTTACCTTTTGATAAAGTGAAACAGATAAAACTCAATTTTGCCTGCTCAGAAGGTTTCAAAAGTTTCACTTGAGGTATGCCTGCCAACTATTACATGACCTCCTGACCATAAATATTTGAGATGGTCACAATTATTTATTCTATTTTTCTCCACTGTTATTAGATGTCAATCACATTATGTTATCACAGAAATGTAACTTTCATTAGCAGAATTTAGATATAAATACAATAACATTTTGAGAAGCATCTAAAATGTTTTAACAGGGTGCTATATTACACTCTGAGGAATGAAACTGGAAACAGTATTTTGGTATAGAATAGCCTTTTTGTATAGTAAAACCCTATGCAAAAGTTACTTTCAGGTTAAATTAAATGTGTTAATTTTCCAAATGAAAATAAGCTAAAACTTCTACAGAACAATAGTAATTAAAGCATTTATCTATAAAACCTAGTTATTTTTTCTTTGTATTTGCATCAATCAACTGAAAAGAAAATTTACTATATAAAATGAGAACATAATTTTTTTTTTTTTTTAATTTTAAGTCAAATATGTTAAATTTAATTAACAGAGTAAATGTGCATTCAAATATGCAGTTTTTCCTCTATAGAGAATGTGTTTATTTAGCCATCCCAAATCAAACATGGAATTTAAACTTTTGGCAACGTCTGTGCACGGTCCAACAGGATTTCTGTAAATAACTGTAAAGTCATGTACAATGCTTTATTACAATACATTATTTTAGGTGCTGTTGGCAATTTCAACCAATTTTAGTTAAAAAGCTGCGAGATCAGTAATATAACTGGCTGAAAATAAATGTATAATCCACACCTACTTACATAAAATTCTTTTTACCCAACCCACAGGAACACACCTATGATTATACAAATGAAAACTGCAAATGCCTTCTGGATACACCCTCATGACATTTTGACAAACAGGGCACATCAATTCCATAAACATTTCCTATTACACAAGTAGCTCAAATTATACCTGTACCTTACATCACATAATTCAGATGTGCTACAAATAAAATACATGGTCATATCAGATTACAACCACCTTTGGAACAAATTCAGATGTCACAGATGCCACGACAGGGTTCCCCGCACATATAAATATGCAAGCACACCAGTCAGTTGTAACAGAGTGTAAAACAACTGCCATGGGCAAAGGACATGATTTGACTTATTTCCAAAAGGGCATGACAGGATACACAGCAAAGAGTTGAAAGTTTACACAAAAGGTTCCACCAGTTGTAGAAGCATGTTGTAGTTGATCAACCAAGACATGTTTGGAGATCAAATTTTGCTTTAGTTTATAACTGGAACTGAATTCAATCATACCCAAAAAACCCTGTAAATTTTGTGAAAATACATCACCAAAGCCAAACTGCATCCAGAATGTTAATTAAAATCTCAGACTAGACAAGTTAGGACAGATCTCAGACAGCTACAGGCAGCCATTTCAAACACCACCAGGGCTGGAAGACCTCCATATTTATGGTCATCACTGAAACTGATTCTAGGTCAGCTCTTCCTGCTCCAAGTTGATTATTCAAGAAGCATTCATACATGATTTGTAAAAAGCTCACAGTAAGTTATACAACCACACAAATAAAAACTGCTAATTAATTTAAGAGAAGTTTGAGAGAAATTGTGGTGCCATATTATTACAGAAACTATTCGGATATTTATCCACAGCTCCAGCTCTAAACTAAAGTAGTAACATTTGGACTCCAAACATCATGCCTGATTGACTAAATCACGGGAGGTAGACCAAGTTGTAATTTTTCAGCCCATTTAGGTCTGAGTGATGGGATAATCAAATAAAGTGAAATAATGTTTTTATGGTAATGTAGGGAATTTTAAACAACTTATTTTATAATGTCAAATAATATGTACATTCTTTATTTCCCAGTGGGTTAGGACAATCAATTTTAGATGACAATTGTCTTTTTTTGGTCAGTTTTATAAACTTTATAGTTTAAACACACATCACAGGTTTCAGTTACTTCTCCTTTCTTTTCTTTACATTTATTTACTTCAATGTAACTGATGAAAATGAACATGACTGTTAAACATGGTCAACTTAAATAAATTAGTTATATTACATCAGTAATATCCTAAATATTCAGATGATTATGTAATAACCTATAATAACCTATAGCCCTGTACAATGTACTACTATGCCATTTAGAGAATAAATTTTTGATCTGGAGAAAAAAAAAATCCCTGTGTGAATATTCTGTGTTTTAATACCCTGATGGTTCAGATGAATTGCAAAATCACATCACAAAGGTCTATGACAGAGTCAAAAATTAGTTCAAAAAGGTTAAATAACTATCACCGTGTCTGTACAGACTTGTTTATTCACTGTGGTCATGGAAACGATGATAAACACAGCCATATGGTTTCCTAACAGACAATAGTCCTGCATATCACTGCATAATTCATAAATGTTCAACCTAGCGGTAGTTTAATGTGTTTGCAATACTAATATTATACATATACATACACACACACACATAGACATTGCTGCATCTTTCAAACTAATTTGGTGAGGGATGTCTGGAATTTGATAGATACAAGACACATAGGACAGAGTTGATCTTTTGTACTGCACATAAACTTTAGGAATCTCAAATGTAAATTCAGAAAGAAACATCCACTGTCCCCTTACATAAACAGAATATCTGAAGTGTTACAGAGAAAGAAAACCATAAATTCCAACAAGCACATCAAGGAGAAATGTAGAACCATGCTTTGAATCTGAGCAAAGTCTTTATAGGCAAGTCTGGCCAGAGGTAAACTGTCTTTGTATCACCCCTGGGATGTTACTTGAGTCATACAACAAAAGGCAAATATTATTCTGAATGAGATGAGACGTACAAGTGCATCTCCAAAAATATGAATATTGTGAAAAAGATCATTTGTGCTCATTATTTAATTCAAGGACCAATAGTAGAATGAAGTGTTAGTATGTGCAATGCATTAAATATATGGCAGCCTACCTTTATTTATGAACACAAACTTTTTCACAATACCCTAATTTTTGGAGATGCACTAGAATATTCTAGTCAATCAAGTGACAAATTTCCCCAAAACATATTTGAAATTGCTGTAAAATTTTACAATATACAATAGCTTGTAAGTATTCAGCAGAAATGCAGGAAAAATTAAGCTAGTGAAGCCAATGAGCATGCACACAACTCCACAACAAGAGGGTGGTGGTGGGGGATTGCTAAATCTAAATTAAAGATGTCAATACCCTACACCAGAGGTTTTACTGAAGTATGTTACAATTATTTTATTTGTGCAAGATGAAGATTTAACTAAAGCTCAAAACAAAAAATAGTATTTCTGCATGGCCTATTCTCACACACAGATATAAACGTTTGTGGGGAAGTGTAGTTAAACCTGAGTCATTCTAGCCAACACCCAGTCAAGCCCATAAAGCACACAACCACATATTGTGTATGAAATCACTCCATATAGCACATATGTTCTTGCTGCATCTTTTCTCTTTCAACTTTCAAATCTCAAAAGTAATCCCTCTCTGCTGAGAACAAGGTGCTCACGATTTTGCACAGTACCACAGACAGGCTAGTGGACAGATACAAAATATGATCAGCCTGACTGACCTGAAATTTCTATTGTCTACAGAGTGGCAAATGAGGTACTCAATGTTGTGTTATATGAGCCAATTTGTAGTATACCTGTAATACGGTAATTATTCAACTCAGACCTTATGACCAATTTTTACAGTCCACTACAATTTCGGTCATTGTTGTGTTCCTTATCCTCAAATTATGATGGAGGCTCTCCACTGCCATGTGCTTCTAGCTATTATTGAGGGGTTTAACCCAAGCTCATGAGGACAACAGGCAGCATCAAGCGGCCTGGCAAATCACAAAGACAGAACATTTACAATTGAGTACGTAGTACCACCACCATCAGCTTGATCACAGTGGGGTAAAGAAATTTCACAGATGCTTTCCTCATACAAGCAGGACTTCCTTAAATACAAAATCTTTAGAGGAATGTGAATAAAACTCTATGAGGATACAACAATAAATTTAAATTCTCACCAAGATTGCTTGCAGTAAACAGCAATAGCACAATGTAATATAATTCCTGTGACTCACTGAAACGGGTGAACACATCTATTAAGACTGTAAATTTGACAATTAATAAAATAAGCAATTTGGTCCATACAAAACTGTGCTTTAACTCCATATTTTTCTTAACACTGCAAAAGTACAGGTCAGTCACAATGTTGAAACTTGTTTGTTGACAACTGCTCTATAGTGGCTTGCTTAAATTGCTTAAATTGATCACCCCTGGTCAATGAATTTATCTGTACTCTTAAGTGAGAAGAGGATGAAGTAATCTTCAAAAGGCATAAAGTTAAAGATGAAAGAGGTGATGTAAATTTCAAAGCTACATAAGGCCAGGTTCACAATACATGACTGTTAAAGTCCACAGATCATTATACTTCTCACACAACTTGACTTGTAATCAGAAATCTTTCAGTGGATGTAGCTTGGACATTACACAACTGCTAAGCAACATGGGGTTACAAATTACAAGATCTTTCACCAACAGCAACCTTCAACAAGTCTGTCCACTCTCCAAAAATCTGCTTTGTCATGAAAATGCACAGAGATGCCATGCGCAAGACACTTTAAAAACAGATTTTTTGTGCAATGATTTGCAGCAAGAACTTAAAGAAAAAAGAATATGGATGAGAAAATTGATTTAGACAATGTATAACTCCACCCTCTGTTGTCTACTCACCGCATGTCTTACACTCTCACTGGCCATAGCTAGTCACTGCAATAACTTCAAGTCACCAAACCTTTCACAATACTGGATTTAGTGTCATTGACAGGAAAATATATCAAATTTCTTAAATACCTGTGGGGGGTTTGCAAAACATTGGTGATCACTCAGCAAGCCCTCAGATTTAGTTATCAATCAAATTACTTCAGTTGCTCTTTGAAATTCTCAGCCTTAGCAGTGAGTAATGTTTGAAGACAGGAAGCGACAGGGGTGGGTGTGCAATATGACAATATCAGACCGTGAAGGATTATAATTCACCAGTACAGTTACAGTTTCATGGTGAAATAGAAGAAGATAAACTACAACCAAAACAATTACTAAAATTCACTTATGATGAAGCCTGGATGCAGGATCTTAGTTTTGTTTTTGTGCTCCAGCTACAAGTTGCAACGTTAGGGACCGTGTCGCAATTACAATAAGAAATGTTAATAAACCAAAATGATGTGAAAGTATGTTTGGAATCTATGTCTGTATTTTAATCAGTTGTTTTCACATCATTAGGTTTAACAACATGAGTTTCATTTATTATTTTTATAATTATTATAAAAAAATTACACAAGAGGACAATATATGAATATGTATGAAGACACACATCGTCACATTACAAATATGCAATAATTTTTAAAAAATTAAAACAAAATCATGAAAATGGCTAAAATGAATATGAAGCCTTTTAAAATGGTTCTATATAGCCCCTAAAAGGGTCATGCTATAGTTACCCAATGTCAAGCTTGTAAATGTCAAGTGTCACAATGTCAAGATTTAAATAATCTCTACACTGTTTATATTGTGTGTGTGTGTGTGTGTGTGTGTGTGAGAATACAGTGAGGAAAATAAGTATCTGAACACCCTGCAAATTTGCAAGTTCTCCCACTTAGAAATCATGGTTTCTGAAATTTTCATCTTAGGTGCTTGTCCACTGTGAGACACAATCTAAAAGAAAAAATCCGGAAATCACAATGTATGATTTTTTAATAATTTATTTGTGTTTTACTGCTGCAAATAAGTATTTGAACACCTGCCAATCAGCAAACATTCTGGCCCTCAAAGATCTGTTAGTCTGCCTCTAAAAAGTTATTCTAAATTAGAAGCACCTATTTGAGATCGATAGCTGCATAAAGACACCTGCCCACCCCACACAATCAGTAAGACTCCCAACTACTAACATGGCTAAGACCAAAGAGCTCTCCAAAGACACCAGAGACAAGATTGTAAACCTTCTCAAGGCTGAAAAGGGCTACGGGGCAATTGCCAAGCAGCTTGGTGAAAAAAGATCAACTGTTGGAGCAATTATTAGAAAATGGAAGAAGCTAAACATGACTGTCAATCTCCCTCTGACTGGGGCTTCACCTCGTGGTGTATCAATGATCCTAAGAAAGATGAGGAATCAGCCCAGAACTACATGGGAGGAGCTGGTCAATGACCTGAAGAGAGCTTCCAAGGGTACTGTGGCTAATACACTAAGACGTCAAGGTTTAAAGTCATGCATGGCAAGGAAGGTTCCCCTGCTTAAATCAGCACACGTCCAGGCCCCTCTTAAGTTTGCCCATGACCATTTGGATGATCCAGAGGAATCATGGGAGAAAGTGCTGTGGTCAGATGAGATCTTAGTTCCATTCGCCACATTTGGAGGACGAAGAATGAGTACCATCGCAAAAACAACATCCCAACTGTGAAGCATGTGGGTGGAAGCATCATGTTTTGGGAGTGTTTTTCTGCACATGGGACAAGACGACTGCACTGTATTAAGGAGAGGATGACCGGGGCCATGTATTGTGAGATTTTGGGGAACAACCTCCTTCTCTCAGTTAGAGCACTGAAGATGGGTTGTGACTGGGTCTTCCAACATGACAATGACCCAAAGCACACAGCCAGGATAACCAATGAGTGGCTCTGTAAGAAGCATATCAAGGTTCTGGAGTGGCCTAGCCAGTCTCCAGACCTAATCTCTATAGAAAATCTTTGGAGGGAGATCAAACTCCGTGTTTCTCAGCGACAGCCCAGAACCATGACTGATCTGGAGAAGATCTGTGTGGAGGAATGGACCACAATCCCTGCTGCAATGTGTGCAAACCTGGTGAAAAATTACAGGAAACGTTTGACCTCTGTAAAG
Organism: Crenuchus spilurus; assembly: GCA_036984385.1. NCBI lineage: Eukaryota > Metazoa > Chordata > Actinopteri > Characiformes > Crenuchidae > Crenuchus > Crenuchus spilurus. The sequence goes on along the minus strand of BRDA01017363.1, from coordinate 527 downwards.
GCTACTGTACCAAATATTAACATTGATTTTTATAGGTGTTCAAATACTTATTTGCAGCAGTAACACACAAATGTTTTAAAAAAAATCATAAAATGTGATTTCCGGATTTTTTCTTTTAGATTATGTCTGTCACAGTGGACATGCACCTAAGATAATTTCAGACCCTTCCATGATTTCTAAGTGGGAGAACTTGCAAAAAAATTGTCCTTTTTTTTTTAGGTTTTTGCCAATTTTATTAATGGTTTGTTCTGTAGAATATGTACACTGTACAACAGTTGGGTATGTGCATGCTCCAATACTCGAACGCTATTGGCTGGCGTTCAGATGGCCGTACAAGGCCAGCTCTCATTGGCTGATCCGCACAACACACAGCCACTTTCACGGAGCCGTAGACCTGACTAGTTTTGCTTTTCTTTTACCCCCACGATGCCGCCTAAACACTCAGCTTCTTCTAAGGCTTCCAGCACAAAGTGTAAGTGGCGAAATGTAAGCTGCTCTCAGAGAGCAAGCAAGTGAGCGAGAGCGAG
>BRDA01017358.1:1727-13996 GCA_036984385.1 Crenuchus spilurus | reverse complement strand
TTGACATTTGCCATCTCCACATCATTGCATTCAGTTTTTATTCACAATTTGTTTAGTGTCCCAACTTTTTTGGAATCCGGTTTGTACATTTATATTATTATTGCAGATGCCAAGATACTGACTGAAGTGGATTAGTTGATATGTATGGATTCCTCAGGAAAGTTCTAATAACTGCAATTTTCATAACCTGGCTTTAATTACTGTTACCTCAAATGTTTCCTAAACGTTTCCTGTTTTATATGTGATTTTATATGAACTTCATTTATTTGTTTGTTTGATTGAGGGTGTACTTCCAACTTAAATAACTCCAACTCTATCATCAAAACATTATCCATATGGTCACCAGGAGTTATGACACTTATTCAGGGTCCACCCATGTGGATCACACACTGCGTATGGGGCCCCAAGTGTCCATGGGGGCACCACTTTGGTTTCCGCTCCACACCCATTCCCCCGAGGCCAAAGTCCACACACAGGGCACCCAAGCACAAACGCTTTCTGGTGTGCAACTTTCGCTGCTGCAATCCACCATCCGTACACACACACCACGGCCAACATCTTCCACACTACCTTCCACTTCCACCTCCACCCCCCTTCTGTGCATTTTGCCCTCCTGGGGTTGGGGAGCACATACAGCATTTGTGCTTAGGGCACCCACATGCCTAGCACCAGCACAGCACTTAATAATAAGCACTAAACATTGTGATACTATATTTATTTATGGTTTTGGTTTTATTCATTGATTTTCTGGATTTCCAGTCTGTTGATGGAAAATTCCACTTTGTTTGGTAAAAGCTCAGCACTGAATTGCTCTTTGTTCTTTGTCTTTTTAAGCCTGGATAAGTTGAATTTAGTTAAAAAATTGGGGAAACTGGTTTCCTTAAAAAAGTTAAGTAATGTGCAATGAAAACATAAGCTAACGTATGAATGAATGAATGAATGAATAGCGCCTTTCTAGATACCCAAGGATGCTTTACAATCAACACACTCCATTTACACACACTCAACCACACACACTGGCATGATATAATACCAAGAAATACCAAGTTATAACACCTAAACATTGATTTTTCTTCTCTGTTTTTGTTATACCAATGCTATTGTCCAATAATTCTACTAAGCATCTTGAGTTCAAGTAAATAAATATTGTTCATTTTTTGTTTCCTATACACTTTTCCATGTCCACATTCAAGCAGGTCTTGAAAACCTCTGAATGAATAAAAATCTCCCGTTTTATTCTTTCTCAGTGTCTCATCTCATTTTTCAAAGATGTGCTCTGGAAGTTACATTCATTTGATTTTATATGTATTTTGTCATGTGTTGAAGATATTGTCAACTCTTCTTTAGCCTGCATGTGTGCTCCTTCTACATCTGAAGCTTTCTGATGACTTTGACTCTGACTTTTTGATGAATTTGACTCTGACAGCTTTATCTGACTTCTCTTTCGTTGAGCTGTTCCCTTTGCTTTGATGCATATGACTGATGTGTGTTGTGGATCTGATTCTTGTTTATTAATTATATCAAATATGTATTTAATGAGCACCTAATTCTTTGAGGACTTGCAGATTCCTTGCTGTTATTCTTACAAATGGATGCAATCATGCATAAACACATAACACACCAAAATCTTAATGTTCTGACAAAAGGTTATTTATCCAGACCCTTTCCAATGATGGCTACATCAAGGATTTCACTCCTGCTTCATTTATGTGAACAGAATATAGTCCATTTATTAATCTTCAGTATTATAAGAACTCACAAAAGTTTAAAGATGATATGTCCAAGTATTTGCTATACTAAATCAATGTAATTACATGGTTATATAATTCATAATATATAATTACTTCCATAGTTAATTACATGCACATCCTGTTTTGTCTGAATTTAGTCAATTTAAGCATTTCGTTGTCTGTCTGTTTGAATGTTGGCTAAACATTTTTGAGTGAACTATATTATTCCTGCAACACCAGACTATCAACAACATCAATTTCAAATTATAATCAATATATATATATATGAACTTAATTGAAATATAAAATACTGACTTGTAACATAATATATACTCTTGCTCCAGTTAAAGTCATTACACAACTAAATATAAAAGGGTTTAAAGGTAGATATGCTACAAAGCACCTTGGAGGGTTGAGAAGTTTAAGACAAGTAGAAATTTTCAGTTAAATACAAATGTGTTATGCAGAATAGAGACAGGAGAGAACGGGCCACAAAATAAAGCTTTTTGTGGAATATTTTATTTTTAAGTATTTGAGCAAGTAATTTGTTAATACAGGCAACAAACAAATCTCTACTAAAATGAAATTGTAACTTTATTTCCAGCACTTACTCTTAATGAATAATTGAGCTGAAAACAGAGCAAGTGTACTTACCTACCTGTACTTAAAGTGCATTTATTTGTAACAGAATGTGGGGCTAGTTGTAACTATTGATATAAATGCATATAGTTCAGTACATTTGTATACTTTTTGAGCTAAATGAACTTTTCAAACTAAATACGTAATCTGTCTGCCTCCAAATAAATATGGTTAGTCAAAAGAGGCTGTGGAATTGTTATTAACTTTTTCCTTTGTTTCTGTTGGCGAGGTTATTTTTAACATTGTGATATAGCTAACCCCACTGTGTAGAGGCTGCATTTTAGCTCACTGATGATTCAAAATTGTGCTATATTACAGCTATCAGAAGATAGTTTAAAATAATCAGTGTGATTTTTTTGCTTTATGCACACAACTGAGTGACTTAAAAAAAATTCTGAAAAGATGATCAAAACCATATCCTACTTGAAATTAACATTAAAAAAATTAACATTACTTATGTCACACTCCCCTAGGCTACAATGGAGCAAAACATTACAGATACTGTATATGGATTTATATGGAATATGCTTATATGTACATTATTTGTGATGGTGTGTTCTTGATGTTTTATCCTTTGCTCTATTTAATTAATTATTTTTCAAGGGTGGGATAGCCTCCCCCCAACCCAGCCTCCGTCACATCAGTCACAACCAGTGTTGCCACGATAGCAGGATATTGACAGGTGTGACAGGACTTTGATTAGAGCGTCAGCCTCAGGGCTGGGGCTCGTCATCTGTCAGGTGTGAGCTAAGCTCTGCTGGGCTGACGGCACATACAAACATGGAGGATAGACAGGGGTGGAGGGAAGGAGAAAAGAATCATTAAATCATTACATTTCTCTCTGCATTTCACTGTATTTAAGCCATACTCATGACAGCAAAATGTAGATGATTTGGAGTAAACAGCATTAAATTGACAAAGCCTAAAAATCAAATCAAGTTGGCGTCATCTGAAATGTTGAATGATCACTGGATAAAAGTTTTCAAATTTTGCCTCGCTTCACTACCATCACAATAGGTATTTGATATAAAGAAATCCACTTTAGTTTTGTACACCATTTGATTTTGCCTTTTGCAATCATGTGAACACTTTATGTGAACCAAACTAACTGTTTTTAACATGATTTTCCAATATGGTAGAAGTCAATTAAATCAACCATTTAACGACTCTCCTCCAATGCATGTGAAGTCCAGCCACTGCCTCTTTTTGAACTACTGCTGATACATCACAACTGGGCAGCCAAAGCACTCAGAGGAAAGCACAGATGCCCAGTTCTGATAGAACTGGCAGACGCCTGAGCCATCCAACTTTACTTATTACTGCTGGGGAGAGAGTGCCATATCTTACCTACCCTAAAAGAGCACAGACAATTTTTGCCCTCTCGGGCTCTGGCTGCCAATGGCCAACAGCATGATCTGGGTCATTTACTCAGTCATAGTGAACAGCGCCTTAGTCCGCTGAGTCATTTGGGGCCCCAAAATGACTCATAAAACCCACTGTTAAATTAATGTTCATATATGAAATTTTAAATGTCTCTAGATTATCTCAATATTCCTAACAGCTGAAGAAATGCTTTAAAACATTAAATCTCTATTTCATAAAGTGAGGGTTTATCCAATTTAATCCCATCATATGAATTGTGTTTTGAAGAAAAGCTCATCAAACATGTGCATGTCTGAAAAACTAATAACCTGGATCAATGGGCCCCATTTCTGTATATTGCCTAAGGCCCCTAAAACACTAAATCTGTTCCTACTTCAAACATACAACTGGGAAAGAGAATATGTGTGTCAGGACTGGTGGTGAGTGAGAGTGAAAGATGATTCAAATAAACTAAAACAAACGAAGGAAGCGTACACACTTGCAGAGAAAACTGAAATAATGAAATTTATTAAATAGGTAAACAAACTGAAAACTGACATAAGGACTAGATTTAAAACAGAAAAATAAACAAAAGCAAAATCCAGAAGTGTAACAAGACATAAAGACTGTACCTACAAAACGAACCGTGAGGGAGTGAGCACAAACAGGGTTTTTTAAAGACAAGACTAATTACAGTACATCAAACAAAAAACACCTGAGACAAATTACCAACAATTAATGACATCACAGGAAATGACAAAACCAAATTAAAATAATAAAGGTACAGGACATAACACGACCACAAAATGGAGATAAAACACAGAACAGGGGTAGACCTGACAATATGAATACAAGTTCTACAAAAGAAAGTAATATGTACATATTTTGTACATATAAACTTCCAAGGGTCTATTATATTTTAATACAATATCACATTCACTTCACATTTCATGTTTACAGAGACAGAATCAGTGTAAATAAAAGACATCTAGTTATTATACCTTGTGGTGGCCAGTTTTGTTAAGACAGTATCAGTAATGTACTAAATCAAACACATGTACACTGAATGTAAGCTTCATTTGTCTAATCCAGCTGGTGTAGTCTTACTATACCATTCTGTTGGTACATATCAGGAGATAAAGGCAAATGCATTTTCAGATTTACCTTCAGATATGACAAAGTGTAATCTATTATAGAGAAGATTGACGTGTTCTTGATGTTTGATGCACCCAAAAGAAAATCTTCTGTTCTTTCAGAGGGAGAAGTTTAAACTTTCAAGCATAAACTTTAAATTATTGACAATCTTTGAACAACTGTCATTTGAAATTCCTCTGTTTCTTTAAAACACAGTTTAAGGGTTTGTGGAAGAATGGACTCCTTTAAATTATATCTGTCTCTGCAGAATGGACAGTTGTACACAGGACAGCTCAAAAGTTTTGAGTCACCAACTGAACTGAACCCAGTGACAAAATTTTTTATTCAGAAGTGGGGTGGGTGGGGGGTTGGGGAACATTAGCAAGAAAAGGCAGAGCCAATCAATGAGCTGGTGAGTGGTCTAAAACAGCTGTCCCCAACCTTTTTTGCGACACGGACCGGTTTAATCTAAGACAATATTTTCATGGACCGGCCTTCATATGCTCAGGCCTACATTTGCTCAATAATCGTTAATGACGTAATCTAATAATAAATCATCCACAGTGGTCTTATGTCAAATGCAAACATCAAAGACAATAAAGAACCTTTTGTTCATAAATTAATAATCAACAACATCTCTGTAAATGAAAATATTCATTTTAGAACGAAAATCCTTTCTAATAAGAAATAATTATAATAAAAAACTAAACTCGATTCAAGTGACAATACTGGTAATTTCTATATAAAAGGGTGAACAAGTCAATCAAATAATAATAGTGTCAATTAGTGAGAGCCCTGAGCTTGTTTCTCTGCAACGAGCCGGTCCCATCTCAGGGTAATGGGAGACAGTGACACCCGAAGTGTGTTCCGTACATCCAGTCTGTTCTGTAGTTTTGTTTTGGTTGCGGTCACTGCAAAACTCATTTTATTTATCACTCATTTTTGCTAGCTTTTGGGGTAATGGCTGGTTACGCATGTATACGTCTGTGCGTCATTCCGCACAGAAGGCACTTTTCAAAATAAAACCAACATTTAGACTGATAATCAATAAAAAAAAGAAAAATTCAAACGTTCTGTGTGGCCCAGTACCTAATGGCCTGCGGCCTGGTACTGGGTCGCAACCCGGTGGTTGAAGGCTGAAAGGAGACAGGCTTTTATTGGAGCGGCCGTTTTCCACTTGGTCCTAGTGCTTCACCCGTCTCCATTTAATATAGTGTAATATTGTTTTTAGGCGGTAAAAATGACAGGGGACCAAAACTGCCTTTTGAAAAAGTGCAGGAGACACGTCCCCCCTCAAATTACAGCCGTGATTGAACCATTTCCATGATACCACACACTTTTATTTCAGAAAGTGTCGCTGTTTTTTTAGCTCAGTTTAGGTGTTGACAGTGAGCTTATAGGCATTAGTACAGCTGTTTGCTCTCTATCAGAAGTTTAGCACTTTTTGTGCAGGGCATTATATGACAAAAGGATACCAAGGATACACTAGTATAGGTGATATCTGCTCATAAACAACCTCATTAAACACTCTATTACAGTAGAACATGCATCATGATATGTAGGGTTATGGTGGATAATGCTTTGAGTTAATGCTATAGCACTTATTTCAGTGATGTTGAACAAGATAACCTTTTTTTTCAAAGAGATACTCTTGTTGAAACATGCTTACACATATCTTTTATTCAAGGGATCAACAGATTTAGCTTAGATTTAATTCAAATTTTTGCTAATGTGATTGCACACAACGGAATTTGACATCTGCATTTAACCCACTAGTGAAATACACACATACTAGTGAACACACTAGGTTGTGAGAACATGTGCCCAAACCACTGGGCAGCTATATCCATGGCACCCGGTGAGCAGTCGGGGGTTAGGTGCCTTGCTTAAGTGCACTTAAATCATGACCTGCCCAGGGATCAAACCGGCAACCTTCCGGTCACAAGACCAGATCCAAATCCCTAATCACCAGGCCATGGCTGCCCCTAATAGTGTTTATTGAGGTTTATGAACAAATATCTCCTATTTAAGTGAATCATTAATATTCTTTCCCATGTTTTGTACAAAATATGTGTTAAATGTCTGGTGGAAAGTAAACAGCTGTACTAAAGTTTATAAACTCACTGTCAACAATTTGTGGGAGGCACCAAAACTGTGCTAAAAAGTGGTGATACCATCCTACCTCACCCTTCTACCACAGACGATTGAATACACAAAGCAGCTGCAACAGCTAAAAAACCAACGTAGTGTTGTTACAGAAAATTCTGGGTGAGAGTAGTGTAAATATATGTCCAAAACTCAAACAGGAGGTTAACTTTGGTCATCCTGAAGAAAAAAGTATTTTCCAACAATAAAGCATAACCGTTCTGATTTTATGATAAATACTCCACACAGAGAGAGATGAAGAATAAATTGCAGTTGGTTGGCTCAATGTGGTATAAGCAGAAATGCATTAAATTAAACATGATTCATCTCTGAATATGAACATTATGTATTAATTTAAGTATAAACTCTCAGCAAAAATGGTTCCATACAGGACCAAAATAGCTTCTGACTTCATTCTATAACAGAGCAAAACCCTTTTTAGTGTCATACAGAACCACATTTTATATGAAAAAGAAAGCTATTTTAAAGAACCATTATGCAATATGCATTATGTCAAAGAAACTTCTTTGAGTTGTCATTCTTTTACATATAAACATATAAAGAACTCTTGAAGAACCAGATAAGGTACTACTGAGTTACTATTATCCCTTCAAATGTAGACTGAAGACTCATCTCTTTGTGTCACTTAAGTGAGCACTATTTTAAAACACTTATTGTAATGCATTGTAATGCTCTTATACTGTGTATAATTGTGTATCTTTCCTTCTGTCTAGGTATTAGTAATGGTTGTTCTAACAGTGTCTGAACTGAAGACTAGTCTGGACTCTAACCTGTCTGTACTAGCAGAGATAATTCTCTTAATACAAACAAAGCACTTTTGTACTCTTATCACTCAGGATAAGAACATCTGCCAAATGTCGTAAACATAAACTATACCTATAATGCAAATAAATGATGCCTTGTAATTTACACAAAATGTCACAATTTTCACATGATCATAATTTCAATAATATTACATTGACTACCTGTGTCTTGCATATTCAGCTTAAAGATAAAACTGTCTGAAATAAAACTCTGCAAGGCCTAACACTCACTGTTCTTTATTTCTGCTCCCTCCTGTATATTTGGGTATCCTGACACGGAACTATGTAATTTGCTCAAATTCAGATTGATCAATGCAGGAGATCAAGCTAAGAACTTATCAAACCCTACAAAGTCGTTTCTTTTGACTTGAAGTTTTGCTTTACTTAATCTGATCATTTTACATTTTGCTATATTGTCTTTATGTCAATATTGTATGCTTGTTTAGTGTATGTTGTTGGTGTTGCTTCTGTGTAATGACCTTGGGTAACAATAAAAGTGCTGTGTAAGTGATAGTTGTAGTGCTGCTCAAAATATTACAACATTGTGGAAAAAGTTCATTTTTGTTCACAATTTAATAAATAAAAACTATCAGTTTATATTCAATAAATGTGAAGTGACATATTTTAAGCCTCACAAACACGTGAATTTAAATTTTTGAATAAAATATTGAACACAAAGTTTTTCAGAAATTCTAATTTATTCATTTTTTGAGATGCACTACAAAGTATTCATATTTCATTATTATTACTGTTGTTGTTGTTGTTATTATGGTGAAAAGAGAAATAACATATTCTAGGCCTTGGCTTATGTTCTAATGGGAGGAAGGGGAAGAGATCTGGAAGAGTAATGGGGAAAAAAAGATGTTACCCAGCCTGTGAAAGTGTGGAGGGGCTTTGACAGACACAGCTCACACAGGCTGACAGCTCTGTCAATAGCCCCAGGATGGCAGGGCTGATTGACAGCAAGCAGGTGGTGGCTGAATGGAGTTGTCAGGCCAGCTGTCAATCAGCAGCATTGCCGTGGAAACAGGGGAGGCAGTGCAGCTGTCCAAGGTGATCTGTTGTTTTTCTGAGTCAAAAACATGCGGTGGTGGTGCACTGTCATATAACAAAAAACCAGGGGCTGGGGGAGGGACAGTACTGGAGCTGATGGATATGCTGTCATCTGTACAGCTGGAAACATTCCAATTTCATTTCTGTGAACACTGAAACACAGTAAATATTACAGAACTAACCCAGTTGGTTATTGACACTTATGGTCATCACTTCATTAGATACACATACAGTAGCATGCAAAAATCTGGTCACCCCTGTTAAAATGTAAGGTTTTTTTAAAAATCTGACCAAGATTAAGCATTTCATCTGTACAATTCCAATGAAAAGAAATGAGGCTGCATAGATATGGACACCCTTAAAGTAAAATTTTGAATTACCCTTTGAATTTGAAATGGGATTCAGACTTTTTGGGTAGGGGTCTATCAGCATGGCACATCTCTGTCAGACTGTGAGGGCATCTCCTGTGTACAGCCCTCTTCAGGTTAACCCACAGACGTTCAATTGAATTCAAGTCTGGGCTTTGACTGGGACTTTCCAAAACTTTAATCATTCTTTTTAGCAGAGGTCTGACTTTGATATTTGGAATGAAAAGCTACCGTCTCTGATTTTACATTTACAAGGTCAATCAACAAGATAGGTGTATCTATAGCAGTGGACAGTGAGCCAATATATTTTTTAAAAACCCCAGCAGCTCTGTTGTGTCTGATCCACTCATACCGGCAACACACATTACCACAGCACCACCACATCAGTGTCACTGCACTGCTGAGAATGATCCACCATCCAAATAATACCTGCTCTGTGGGGGTTCTGATCATTGAAGAACAGAGTGAAATGAGGCTAACAAAGTAATTATAGAACTAGAAAGTGCACCTATATGGTCAGTGGAGCTGATAAAATATACAATAAGTTCAGATACAAGTTATGTGTACCTAATGAAGTAAGTGTATAAAACAAGTCTAAGTTACAGATTTTGAATGAATCAGTAGGATGGTTCTATTAAGTCTTGTAAGAGCCAGTACCAAACACATCTGACTGAAGACTGCATGCTGATACTTTTCATTGGATGTGCTAACCACCTGCTAACCAATTACACATTAATGAGTGTGTAATTGCCTTTAATGGTTGTTACTTCAAGATGATTATCAGATGTTTCAATTATGTGAGAAAATAGCCTCTCTGAAGTGTCATGGCCTGCTGTGGTCAATGGTATTACCTTAGGTAGGACATCAGGCAAGTTAGGAGAGAAAGAGAGAATAAAAATGCCCAAAACCATCATGCATATCATCCACACCATGCTACAGAGAGGCGGTGGACATAGTGCTCACAGGCAGAAAGGAGATCATTAGTGTAATCTTTATTGCCTTGACAGTGTCAGACACACATCCACAAATACTGCAGGGGAGAAAGAAGTCTAATTGACTTTTGTAGTGCAAGACTGACTGGTCACTGGGCACCTTAGTGTGTAAATGCATATTGTTAGTATTGAATGAGAAGGAGCTTAGCTCACAACTCCAAAGCTAAACTGTGTTCCAAAATCACTCACATTAGATTCTAAATTAATTATGAAGGAATAGTTTGACAAAATTGTATCTCTTACCAATTCTGCCATGACATATCTGGTCTCAAGTCATCTTGCTGATAGCTGTCCTCTTCCTCTTTTACCTTCAAATGCAAAGACGGCATAACTCTTCTCAAGTAAACTGGTTCTTCTCATAATGTCTCCAGAAGAAGAGATCTTCAGTTTGGTTTTCTGGGCTGCTAGATAAAGATGAAGCATTAGTTGGTCAAATATCCATTTATTTGTTTTCATTGCTGTCCAAGGTTCACTCAGAAGTCTTCTACAACAGCACAGTATAAAGGCATCAGTATTATTTATGTCCTGTTGTATTTTTATACAGCTTTTGCAACAATAGATAGCACCCATAGTCTGGACAATTCTAGTGATTGAAGATCTTTTCAAGTTCCTTTATCCAGGTTCTGTTAAGTGTCAGTCATATCATATTTCCTGACTGCTGGATATTTTTTTCTTAATAATTGATCCAAGCAGGCAAAGGCTGTCCACCACTTCAATATTTTCTCTGGTAGAGTTAGTGGTCTTTCCTGTTGTTGTGACTGCTGTCTTCTTCATATTCATTCAGGTCTTCCTGAATATTTTGTCATCTGCATATTGAAGGCTATTGATGTTTCTTCCACTCATCTTTAATCGTTGGAACCTTAAATCTTCTTCCCTCATATATTCAGTATACAGGATGAACAGGTCTGGTAACAGAATGCTAATGTAGAACCAATCTGTTTCTGCATTTTCTCTCATGATCGTGGTTTGTTGATCAGTGTAGATATTCCTCATTTGAACAATAAGATGCTCTGGTATTCCCATCTTTCTGAGGACATTCCATAATTTTGCGTGTCAAAAAAAAATACAAATGCTCCTTTCCTCATTTAAAGTACACAACTGCACTTCAAGACATTTACATTGTTTGCACCTTTGTTAACAAAAAAAAAACATTCACACATCTGTCAAGTGATAGTAGCACAGTTATGTACAAAATTGTCCTCAAATTCATTGCATAGCTCAAAGTAATAGTAACAGCTATCTTCAAGCTTGAGTTGCATCTATATTTCTACTCAAAATTCTTATGATTTTGGTACACTCAGGCAGTTTGCACAGTGCCAAAATGGTAAAATACATCTATTACTTGTTATATGTACAAGCCTCAATCCTCCAATGCAAATGAGGGACAGCCAACATTTGTCTACACCTAGGCTAAGTGGAAATTAAAATGTTTTAACTATTCCTTTAAAACTAAACTAATACTTTTTTAAACTGATGAAGATAAGCTCATTGTTTGCTGAACAGAACAGCTTTCAGTCCAGAAGCTGACTCAGGTCCTGTCCAAGTCTAAATGTCAATGAGCTGATGTGCTGATGGATAACTGCAATCAAATAAACCACCAATACAGAAGAAAACACAGGGACTGATGAAGATGGCAAAGTGATCAATACTGCTCCAAGTTCTAGATGTTATAACTGAAATAAGGTTGCATAGGATGCAAAGTACAGCTACTGTTTATGACTTTTTCAAGAGGAACATAGCAAAACACACACACACACATATATATATATATATATATATATAGATATGTTTTTTGGGCGGCACGGTGGCTTAGTGGTTAGCACGTTCGCCTCTCAGTGCTGAGGTCTTGGGTTCGAGTCCACATCTGAGCAGAGTTTCCATGTTCTCACCGTGTCTGCGTGGGTTTCCTCCAGGGACTCCGGTTTCCTCCCACAGTCCAAAAACATGGAGATTAGGTGGATTGGATACTCTAAAATTACCCTGTCCTTTGGCCTCAGGGACCTCCTTTGGGTGCGTCTGTGC
>BRDA01017348.1:0-11000 GCA_036984385.1 Crenuchus spilurus | reverse complement strand
AGCCCACAGTTCCAGGTCCCGTTGGATGGGAAGTGTGATCGCTCTTTGTCTGGAACCTCCTCTTTGACCTTACCATCAAGGGTGGCCCTACCAGGAGCATAGCTCCAGATGGTATCGCTCTTAGATGCAAAGGTTCTCTCAAGCTTCTCCACCACGGCAAGGTAGCGATCTCAGGAGTAGAGACTTGGACTTCTATTTGATTATACAGCATGCTGACTTGGTTTTCAGTTCTGGAATTGTTCCCTAATCTTTATGAGGTGTTCACTGATGGCCACTGTCATGTATATATAATACTGAAGCACTGGTGAGATGGGGTAGGGTGAGCAGAGTGCATACTGGGATAGGGATTGATGAGTTTAGGCACACAGAACACAGTGCTACTTGTCAAAAGAGGGGAGACTCAGTGTTAGAGCAGAGGAGATCAAGCTGGGAGTATTAATCTGAGAGAATGAGAGATCAGAGGAAGAATAGTGGGCCAGCACACACCCCTGTCAATGGATGTCTGTTGAGCCTGTCTCATTGGGCTACGTGGTTTAAACATTTTTGGAAGTGGTAGGTAATATGTGGCCATGTGAAGCCAATTATCAGCTCCCTTAAGGCATTCATCACTGGTCCTATTCTGATCATTTTAAGCTTAACCCAGTTACACCAGCCCGTAATTCTGCAACAAACACAAACAACAGAATGGATGGAATGTTGGAGAATGATATTTGTATGAAAATGATTAATTTTAGTGGAGAATGGTGGCTTTGGATTAAGGTGCTGTTTGGTGGAGAATGATGGTGTTGTAGAAAGGTGGTGTTTGGTGGAGAATGATGGTGTTGTAGAAAGGTGGTGTTTGGTGGAGAATGATAGTGTTGTAGAAAGGTGGTGTTTGGTGGAGAATGATGGTGTTATAGAAATATGGTGTTTGGTGGAGAATGATGGAGTTGGGGAAAGTTGGTGTTTGGTTGAGAATAATGGATCTAGAGAAAGATGGTGTTTGGTGGAGAATTATGGTGTTGGAGAAAGATCATGTTTGGTGGAGAATGATGTTTTGGAGAAAAGTGGTGTTTGGTGGAGAATGATGGAGTTGGGGAAAGTTGGTGTTTGGTGGAGAATTATGGTTTTGGAGAAAGGTGGTGTTGGTGGAGAATGGTGTTTTTGAGAAAGGTGGTGTTTAGTGGAGAATGATGATGTTGGAGAAAGGTAGTGTCTGGTGGAGAATGATGTTCTGAGAAAGGTGGTGTTTGGTGGAAAATTGTGATTTTGGAGAAAGGTGGCGTTGGTGGAGAATGGTGGTGTTGTTTGGTTCAGAATCATGTTTTTGAGAAAGGTGGTGTTTGATGGAGAATGATGGTGTTGGAGAAAGGTGGTGTTTGGTGGACAACAATGTTTTGGAGAAAGGTGATGTTTAGTGGTGAATGATTTTTGGAGAAAGGTAGTGTTTGGTGGAGAATGAAAGATCTGGAGAAAGGTGATGTTTGGTGGAGAATGGTGGTTTTGGAGAAAGGTTATGCTTGATGGAGAATGATGGTTTGTGCCTCAATATTTGAGGTTTTGTTCTGCTTTATGTGTGGCGTTATGTTATATTTGAATAAACTTATTTTGTTGTTCTCAACTCAATGAATATAGGGTTTAAGTAATTCTCAGATTATTCAGTACTGTGGCGTTGGTGAGGTCTCTGTTCTGTTTTGGCAGACCCTGTACTTTTAGATTCTTCTGCTTCCCTCATTGTCACATGGTTTGTGGCCCTTGCAAGGTCACCCCCTTCATATGATCTGCCCAATGCATCATCATTATTATTTATCGTAAATATGACCAACAACATTGTCATATCTCTCCCTGCGTTCTCTCCAGAATCATTCACATCTCAGGTCTGCATGGCCACATAATAGTTCCCATCATCCTTTGCTGCTTTTTCCAAAAAAAAGAAGAAGAAAATCAAATCATAAGCCATGCTAATATTCAATTTCCTGTCACCTTCCCCTTGCTTTTGTGGCTGTGACTTACTGCATCAGGCTGATAGGTATCACTGAGCTTTTCTATAGCAAGAGCGGGGCCAGGATGAGGCGTCTAATAAAAAAAACGGCCCAAGGATAATGGTAATCCTTTATCGAACTCATTACACCTCATCTGCAAGGTTGGATGGGGGGGCATATTCAAAGCAAGACCTGCGAGGAAGCGTGAGTCATAAAATTGAAGGGTACTGCACAAAGAGAAGAGAGAATGAGCCGCATTGTAAATGTGTCACAGAGCTGTTGTCTGCCTGATGAAGGGTAAGAGCTCACTGACCCCTCAGTGTGCCCTTTACACACTAAAGGAGTAAATTACCCAGGATACATCCAGTGTTTCTTGTTATAGAATCTGACGCTTATCAGATTGTGTAAAAAAGGAGGCTGTGAAAGGTGTTGCAACCACTTGAAATCATATCTGTAGATTTTAAAAGAAGAGGTATATTTGAAGTTTGAAGAACTGCTTTTACCATCAGGTCCTTTTTGTTCAGAAGATTGTAAAGCATGTCTACATACATGCTATGCAAGTTCAAGATTGTGGACTACCAGAAGAACTTTTAATTGCGCTAATATTGCTCTTTAATGACTCAAGAGAATAAGTCAAAATTTTCCTAAAATGTCACCTCATGCTTAGGAGAAATAGTATGAGATAAAAGGAGACTTGAAGTGGCCCATACAGTAGTCATTCACAGCATCAAAATCCTGGATGAGAAATGGTTGAGTTCATATTGACATTTCTGTCTTTACTAAATATGAATGAGCAAATCTGAGCACAATGTGAGAATTTATGTGTACATAAAGAGACATGCAATGATGCCTAGATCTTTTTCTCAGGAGATTTAAAGTCTTATGTTTCCATCTGATTTCTTTGTTGTCTAGGATAAACTAGTGAGATATTAAAGGGATCACCTTTATAATTTTTTATTTTTTATTTGAGATGGTCACATTTGGCTATTCCTTTTTCCTGGAAAAGTGTGAGAAAAGAGTTATGGTATTTGATGGAGTACAATGGTGTTTGGTGATGAATGTTGAGGTTTGTTAGAGAATGTTGTGGTTAGATGGAGAATGTTGTTTGGTGGAGAATGTTGGTGTTTGGCTGAGAAGGTTGGTGCTTGGCGGAGAAGGTTGGTGTTTGGCTGAGAATGTTGGTGTTTGGCGGAGAATGTTGGTGTTTGGCTGAGAAGGTTGGTGTTTGGCGGAGAAGGTTGGTGCTTGGCGGAGAAGGTTGGTGTTTGGCGGAGAATGTTGGTGTTTGGCTGAGAAGGTTGGTGTTTGGCTGAGAAGGTTGGTGTTTGGCAGAGAAGGTTGGTGGTTGGTTGAGAAAGCTGGTGTTTGGCAGAAGGCTGGTGTTTGGCAGAAGG
Source organism: Crenuchus spilurus (assembly GCA_036984385.1). Lineage (NCBI taxonomy): Eukaryota > Metazoa > Chordata > Actinopteri > Characiformes > Crenuchidae > Crenuchus > Crenuchus spilurus. Next base: position 7,645 of record BRDA01017348.1, on the reverse strand, counting down.
CTGGTGTTTGGCAGAAGGCTGGTGTTGGGCGGAGATTGTCGGTGTTTGTTGTAGATTGTTGTTTGGCGGAGAAGGTTCATGTTTGGTGGAGAAGGTTGGTGTTTGGCTGAGAATGTTGGTGTTTGGCAGGGAATGTTGGTCTTTGATGGAGAATGATGATGCTTGGTTGGAAATTATTGTCCTTATTGGATAATGGTTGTATTTTATGGAAAATGTTTTGTTTTTTCCCCACACGTCTCCATATGATAACTCTACCTCTAACTGAGCTCTGACTGCAGCTTAGTCTGAAAGCAGCACTCGGCATTCCATTACCATCCCCCCAAATTCATATAAACTCATTTAGCATCTACTAATGGGATTTGTGCCTGTATATGTGTGTGTTAGTGTGTGTGTTTGTCTTTGCGTCTGCTTTATGTCGTTGTTCATCAGAAGAGGTTATTAGCGGGGAGATGAGAGAAGAGAAAAAGAGGCTGTTTGGCTCCCTGCATCTCTTTCTGTCTGCACTTTCCTCGCTAAAGGAAAAACAGACTGTTCAGTTTTCCATTCTGAATATGATAGTCAGCCATCGCCTGTCCAGTGGTGACTTATTATCCAAAACAGTGGGTGTCTCCATGGCCTGTAAATGGCCAATACTGTTTTATGGTGATGACATGATGCTTCTCTAGAGGTTTGAGTTGATGGTAGGAAATTGGAGCTAAGATTATTTTGTGTGAATGTCATTGTGTGGTTAAAGCTTGGTATAGGTAATGTGATGCATGTGAAGGCAAATAGGCAAGATGTTTATTCAAAATAATTAATATTATTATTATGTTAAAAATGCCTTTCACATGGTCCAAAGTTACTTGGAAATTGTTACATAAAATTTTTCTCCCCTCTAAAGTTAATACAATGGAGATACATTTACTGGGACATTATATGTTGGGCCCATACAGCTAAACGTTTATAGATTAAACCAGATTTTGAAGATGGAGATGATACTAGTGGAAAAAGTGTGAGCAGGAAATAAACAGGGTTGTTTTTCTGACCTCAGAAGGTTGTGACTTTAATATCCAAAATACAGCACCATTTAAACAGAACAGTGTCCCCGTCACTGGGGCATTGTGATCCACACAGGATACAGGAATAGCATGTCCCGTTGTCCCCATCAACACCACTTGCATAAGATACAGAATGTTTTCCTTCATGGCATCCCATCCACATATTAACCAGACCCAGACCATTCAAATCTCACCACATCTTAATTTAGGTCTCATAGACTAGTTGCTGTATTTTAGGGCACAGAATCAAAGATTTGAATGTAGTCTGAGTGGGTTGAGAGAAGTGATGTATTTTGATAGAAATTATGCCATAGTTTAATTGGATATGTACTATATGCTGGCTTAGCTGTTTGGTATCTCAAGTTACTTCATCAGATTAAGTAAGGAAATCAAAGTTGTTTATTCATTTATTGGCAAAGTCTTAGAATAAAAGGTACTTAGTGGTCACTGGGTCAGTAGCTTTCCTGTCACTGGGGTACAACCTTGAATAGTCTGTCAGAATGAATTTGAAGTGAGTGAAATATTGACTTCACTCACCCTGTCCTGACTCCAGACTTTTACATTTATTTTACTGTATAAAAAGTGTACATATAAAGAAATGCAATTCTATTCTTTTCTCCTGGAAAATGAATGCAGTGAGCCTTTATAAGTACACAGCTGTACTGTAAGGACCAGGATGGACCTTGAACCCTCTGGAGTCAGCGCTCCGGCCAGCAGGATAAAACTGAAATTCTGCAAAAACACTTATATAACTGCAATATTTTATCCTAGAAACAAAAATAAACATACTCCGGAAACCAAAAAGGGACTACTTTTCAAATATATATATAGGATTAATTGAAATATATATTTTTACACATTTGTGAGAGGAGCTTAATTGCTTGGAGCATTACAGGAGTGTGAAATGCCCATTTGGTCTCTATAAACAAAGAGCACTAACATGAACAAAGACATCTCACCTGAGTGTTCACTCTTATATCATGAATATCCAATGTAGGAACCACTGAATGAGTGAAACACAGTGTCACTTTATATTTGTTAAGCTTCAGAAATAAAATCACATTAAAAAAACTAAACATACCACAGAAACCTTAAACTTTAGAAATAAAACCATGTACAATTTCTAAAAACTGTAATGGCCAGTGTGTAGCCAACACCTCTGTTTATTCAGTTCTGAGCTCAAAAGTCTTGGCTAGAAATGTTTAGAGTGTTTTTTCACAATACATCGGCATGTCTGAAAACAGGTTTTTGGAAAGTCTGTTTAGAGCAGATTTAATCAAAATATAGATTTATTACACTCTTACTGTTTTGACACTGTTGTTGCTGAGTTTGTGCTGAACAAAAGCCTGTGTAACACTTTGCAGAAATTAATTTTAGATGGCTCTCATTTGTAAAAATATCAAGGCAAGTCAGACAACATCAGAGTTTCTGAAATACCCTCAGACCCCAGAGGGTTAAGGGTGTATTTATACTGTGCCTTGTTGGACAAAAAGCACCTGTGCAGTAATGTTGTTTCTGGCAGTGTGAGCGCTGCGTTCCATGATGAGAATTTTATAGATAAGGATGATATATAGGTCAGGATAGTGCAGATAAAATCAATTTAAAGCTTTTAAGTGGGGAAAAAAAACATAGGTACCAAAAGATACCACAGCAACCTATTTGTTACATCAGGTTACTTTACTATTTGAAATGAGCACATCTTACTAAAATAGGTTAAGTCATTGGTAATCATTGTATATTATATATAGACTAAAATTGTATTACATATTGTTATGTATATTAGGTCCAATATATAAGATATACAGCCTGTTAGTACATGAATGCCACATTGATTTTAGGTCTCAATCATGTTCACTCAGTATTCAAGCCAACTGCATCAAGACTAGATGCTTTACTAATGAGTTGCAGCAGCAGGACTAACGTCAGACCCTCAGCTTACATCTCCCACACTGCAGAAGACCACACTACCAGTGCTCTGCTATATGTCAATCCCTTTAACCTCTGCACACAAGCCTCAAGGGCTGACAAACATCAGCAGATGTTGATCTAAATCACAGCAGCAGTGTAGTAAGTTTTCTCCCAGTGGGATATGTGTCTATGCTACATTTGACCTGAATGCCTTTTGAACTGAATGATACACTAGATGATCTAATGGTGGACCCGCAACTGGGCCACGTTACTAGATATTCCAACCTTGTATTTCCACAAATTGGCCACTGTGAGCTCCAACCTGTCCGTTAGTACAACTAAAAACTTTTGCTCATTTGTTTATCAGCCCCACAAAACCTCTTAGAGATGCTGTTGTCCAGATGTTACTTGTGTGATGGACCACTTTTAGCAGAGCACTGAAAATTACATGGTGGTATCATGATAGGGTATAGGTTAGAAATATGTCAGTTTCATTAGGGCTGGGCATTGAGAACCAGTACTAAATGGGTACCAGTTACTGACTGTACAGACAAAAATATCAATAAGCTCCTGGGTTGTGCTGCTATTTGGTATTTATGTGACATTAATTCGATCTGCCATAGCAAAGCACCTGCCTTAACTATGTCCTCAGTGTAGCTGTGATGATGAAATGGTGTCAGCATGTACCCAGATATCAGACAATTCTGGACCAAAATACAGCCCAGTTTTAGCAATGACAAGTGTACTGTGGATCAAAATTGGCCTGGTTGTAGTAGTCATTACTTCTTTAGATTTGTTTTCCAATGTGATTGAACACTACTGAATTTGACCTCCGCATTTAACCGATCCATGCAGTGAAACACACACACTAATGAACACACTAGGCTGTGAGAACATGTGCCCAAAGCGGTGGGCTGCCATATTCACGGTGCTCGAGGAGCAGTTGGGGGTTAGGTGCCTTGCTCAAGGCGCACATCAGTCATGACCTGTCTGGGGATTGAACTGGCGACCTTCCTTCTGCTCTCTGCATTGGAAAATAAATAAGAAAATAGACATGTAAGTATATAACCAGCCATATGTGCGTGAAGGCTAGGTCACCTAACATGTATATTTTGGGTTTCAAATATTTTAATTTTCTTAAAGGAGACATGCTAAATAAATACAAAGATGAAAGATTGCCGCAGTTTGTTAATTAATGCTGGTAGAAAAGATAAATAATTGTCAGTGTGTGATAAAATGTATAGCTGTAATAAATAATAATACTTTTTTAAATCTGCTAAATTGTGCTGGTACCTAGCATGCTTGCCTCTCAGCACTAAGATCTTGGGTTTGAGTCCCTATCTGGGTGGAGTTTCTTCACCCCTTCTGTGCAGGAGTGTCCTCTGGGGTCTCCAATTTCCTCCTAAAGTCCTAAAACATAGAGGTCAGGGAATTGGGTACTCTAAGTTGTGCTGATGAGAGTGTGTGCCTACCGAGGGATGGATTTGCAACCAGACCTGGGTTTACCTACGATAGTGTAATGCCCTGCCCTGCACCCATTAAAGGGGTAGGGGGACTCATCGCAATCATGACCAGGATTAAGTGGATGGATGGATGTGCGGGTGATGAAGTACAATCGTAATGAATGCAATAGAATCTTTAAATGGATGTTTCTCAGGTTTCACCTCTAAATGTCATTTGATTATATGTTTATAAAAGTTCAAGCGAGGTTTGTGCATGCAGTCACACATTTTTTTACATAAAATTGTAGAGTGTGTTATCGATAAAATCTTAACAGTACTCTTGGACCACCCATGGAGTTGTGAACCACTACTCAAAAATACAGAAAAGTACAAGATCTGTGTTCAGAAACTGTTTACTGAAGAAGGGCTAGAGAGGAAGGATGGGCAGCCATGGTGTGGTGGTTAGGGATCTGGTCTTGTAACCGGAAGGTCACTGGTTTGATCCCTGGGCAGGTCATGACTGAAGTGCCCTTGAGCAAGGCACACAACCCCCAACTATTCCCTGGGTGCCATGGAGAGGGCTGCCCACTGCTTTGGACACATGTTCTCACAGCCTAATGTGTTCACTAGTGTGTTTCACTGCACGGATGGATTAATTGTGGAGGTCAAATTCCTCTCTGTGCAATCACACTGGCAAAAAGTTAAATATAATCTAAGGAAAGCTACACAGTTTGGAATTTCTACTGTACTGAACAGGGTCAAAACTGTATGCTAGTCACTGCTACTGTAAATCATATGGGGGAACTCTCAATAGTTCAGAAATCATTCAAGGCTTAAAGGCAGTGTTTGCCCTGAGTAGATCACAGTGGCCTGCAGAGTTGGATGATAGCTGTTGAGGAGTATGTGATGTGGCTGCTGAGGTGTGCAGAAAGTTGTTTTGGTCTGCTATTCTCTCTCAAACCCCCCACCCCCTCCTCCAAGCCCTCATTTTTTAAAACCTGCTGGGACACGTGCTGCTCACAGACAAACCTAGTGAGTCATCATCTTCACCATCATCATCTTTTTGTTTCCTGTGGTAGGAGAGTCTAAAATTAGGCATGAGAAGTGCATAATTATAATAGAATATAGGGCAGTATGTTAGTGAATCTAATATACAGTGTCTAATCATACAAGGTATATGCTAAAAATTGTAGTCCTGGCTGGTATACAGTATATCACATACACCCCTCACATTTGTGCACACTATATATTTTCATGAGACAACATTGTAGAAATGAAACTTGGATATGACTTCGAGTAGTCAGTGTACAGCATGTATAGCAGTATAGATTTACTGTCTTCTGAACAAAACTCAACACACAGCCAAAATAACTGCCAACACAAGTGAATACACTTCACAGTGAACATGTCCAAATTGTGGCAATAGTTTCAATAGGTCAAAAATATATAATAAAAGTATTTGTAGAAATGTAGAGGGTTGTACTCACTTTTGAGATACTGTGTATTACAGTAATAATACACTATTACGTATTGGGATTTTGATGCCTAGTGGAAAAATGCCATTATATCATATACTGTGATATGTTAAAGTTGCTCAATGTAATAAAATGACATCTGGGAATAGAAGTCTGAGTGGCTGGGTAAGATTTAGCTGCAGATTTTCAGATGTCCTATTTTTATGTATTTATTTTAGAATCCCTTATAAGTCCTACAATGAGGAAGTTTGACCCATTGCATTTACCCATACATGCAGTGAAAAACATATGCACTCTAGCATTGGGCAGCCCTATCCATGGCAATTGGGCATTAGGTACCTTTCTCAAGGTATCGAGCCTGCGATCTTCAAGTCAAAAGACCAGATGCCTAACACCAGGCCCAAAAATTGCTCAAAATTGGTAGCACTTACAGTAGAATTTAGATAAGTGAGCTATAGTTAAGGACTAATATATATATATATATATATATGTCTTTCTCTATTAATGTCACTAAATTGCATTATGATGACAACAGTGGATAATTTATGTAATCAGAAAATATATTTCTTTCACCAAGTTTTGATTAAACTCTCTTTGAATATACTAAATCAGAACAATTGGCTATAAAGTGAATTCTGTCTGGATAATCTCAAGCAGCTTGTGGTGCATACTGTTACAAACAAAATAAATGGACCAAGTATCTTTGCATGCACTTACTAACATAGTCTTAACTAGTCATCAGTTTACTTGAATGATAGTATTATGACATTGAAATCTGCTTAAGAAATCTGTTAAATAGAGTTAGGATTGAGGTTAGTAATGGGCTTTTTCAGTGTATGTATACTCTTATTCTGATTTCTATTGTTTTTCCCAGGCTGAGCATGTGCAGAAAAAGATCTGCATTGGAGCTACATCTACATGCCTAAGTCAAGTCATCTTGGTAGAAACATCCATTTTTAACGAGGCCTTTTTTAAAATGCTTGTTCAAATATATAAAATGTAAATAAAACAAATAATGAGAGATCGGCAGTGATGGCAATACTGACATGCCCCAGAATTGCCAAACGTATATGTTTTACAGTCTTATATACAGTATATATTATAAAGTAGTGTGAAGAATTCAGGGTCACACAGTTGGACTGGTTGGGAAATGGTAGCTAAATATGTTATGCTGAAGAGGCCCATTGAGAAGCACTTTCAGCTCTTTAAGAGACGGGCTTAGGGTTAGCAGTTTGACAGTCAATTAAACTGTCTTTCTCTGATTCTGAGATAAGCTAGCCTAGCTGTCCTTATAGACTTCCATTCATTATGCTATGCAAAGATAAGTGGATCTGTCACAGTCTTCACACTGAAAAAGTAGCTTCAGTGGATTCTCCTGACTCTGGGTGAACAAGGAAAAAATGAAGTTTGATCATTAAAATGTTACAGCTTGTCTTTAAATGCATTGCTTAGAGTTGAAGAATATTAGGAAAGCAACATATTTTGTGACACTTTTGATGTCTACTGCAATTTGGGATAACAAACTAAAAAATTAACCCAGATAAAGTATTCCCAAATGAAACTAATTAGCTATCACCCCAGCAATGGGGGAAAAAAAACATTTTTAGAGTGGGAATTAGAGCAGTCGTTCAGTATTCTATCTATGGTAGGGCTGCCACGATTAGTCGACTAGTCACGATTATGTTGATTATTAAAATAGTCGACAACTAATTTAATAGTCGATGCATCGTTTTTGTTTTTACTTTCGTTTTCTCTCCAAACTGCTGCGTACTCACCTTTTACT
>BRDA01017346.1:4878-17668 GCA_036984385.1 Crenuchus spilurus | reverse complement strand
GCATGTCCACTGTGAGAGATAATCTAAAAGAAAAAATTCAAAAATCACAATGTATGATTTTTTAATAATTTATTTGTGTGTTACTGCTGCAAATAAGTATTTGAACACCTGCCAATCAGCAAACATTCTGGCCCTCAAAGGCCTGTTAGTCCAGCTCTAAAAAGTCCACCTCCACTCCACTTATTATTCTAAATTAGAAGCACCTATTTGAGGTCGATAGCTGCATAAAGACACCTGCCCACCCCACACAATCAGTAAGACTCCCAACTACTAACATGGCTAAGACCAAAAAGCTGTTCAAAGACACCAGAGACAAGACTGTAAACCTTCTCAAGGCTGAAAAGGGCTGCGGGGCAACACAGAGTGTTACCTCACAATCATTAAGCTTTAGAAATAAAACCACATTTCTAAAAACTATAATGACTAGTGCGTAGGTAACACCTCTGTTTATTCAGTTCAGAGGTCAAAAGTCTTGGCTAAAAATGTTGAGTGTTTTTCACAATATATTAGCACATCTGAAAATAGGTTTAGAGCAGATTTAAACAAAATATTGATTTATGTCACTCTTACTGTTTTGACACTTGTTGAGTTTGTGCTGAACAAAATTCTATGCAACACTTTGGAAAAAAAATAATTTTAGGTAAGTGTAAGTTGTAAAAAAGTCAAGTAATGTCAGACTATATCAGAGTGTCTGAAACACGCTCAGACTCCAGAGGGTTAAACACTTCAAAGAAATGATTATTAGTGCACCAAAATTAGAATATTGTGAAAATGTTCATTTGTGTTCATAATTTTATTATAAAAAGATCAACTCATATTTTTTATACTTTACATGTAAAGCGACATATTTTAAGTCTTTTTTGCTTTAATTTTGAGACTGTTTAAATGGTAATTTACTCAAACTCAAAATAAAATAAAAATCGAATATTGTGATTATAATGAACTATAAGCCATACTGATGAACAAAAATTAATTGAAATGCAATTTCAAATATAATGAATATAAAATATGACAGTCTACCTTTTCTAATTTATCTATGAACACAAATGATCTTTTTCATGGTATTCTAATTTTTTTATGTGGTACTGTACAAAATACAAAAATAATGATAACATATAATCTAACATAATGATGATCTAATAAACACAACAGGAATGTGCTCAGCAACAGGTACATTTAGCTTAAGGAAAGTTTCAGCTTTAGTTAAGGATTACTTAAAACTGAACAAATGTATTACCTGGGTTCTCCTTCATCTTCATTAACATCATCATCCTCATTCTCACTGCCACTGTACTCATATTCAGTCCCATCTGTCAATCAAAACCACAATATATACAATAATTAGAATTCAGGCCAAAATAAAGTTTATAAAGACTTAATTATTCTCTAAATTGTATACTTAAGTTAATCATTTGGGTCTATAACATAAAAAAATGTTTTCATTCTTTATTTATGTTTTTACAGCCTAAATTATTTCATTTTTTTTCAATGGTATTGTGCAGATTATATGTGACAATAAAGGTGAAAAAAGGTCTGAAATAATACATCTTGGTCTGATTTTTTAATCAGGTGTGTGTAGACTGTATAGCTACTGTATTTCATATCAAATGTTCAGAACAAACTCAGCTCTTTCCATAATGAGGATCATCTGACCTAGATCACAGAGATAATATGACCAGAAATCTGAAAAGTTGTAGATGTCTTTTGAACAGATATTTGCTTGCGTGGATGAATTGTTTTGTAATTGAAGGTTCAAGTCTCGTCTTTAAATAATAAATGTGTAATAAGTCTTAACATCCATATCTCTGTAGCTCTAAATTTGTGGTGCTTCATTGTATATATTTGGAATGTGGACAGAATAAAGAGTTTCTGATGTGCGTCTGGTTTCCATTCATCAGTTTCAACCACATATCCACCATTCACACATGGCAAGAGGCAGATGAATCAGTCCTTAGTGATCAACCCCTCTTCATTGACTCAGAACTTCAGATTTGAATCATGTACAATCTTCACATAAGTGTGACAGATTCAGGACTGAAATCTATTTCTTTTCTGTATTATTACAAATATATTAGTGTTATGACTGGACTTGTGGAGGGAGTCCAAAGACGTGGAAGACCAAGAATAACCTGGATGGATAACATCAAGACATGGACTGGATTATCAGGTGCTAGCCTGCTACAAGCAACCAGAGACAGATGGCATTGGAAGGAAATGACTCGTCTGTGCAGCCTACCATCGCGAAGCGATGACGGCGTGTGACATGACATGACAAATATATTTATAAAATAGAAAGAAACAATGGATTTGACAAATGCACCTCCAAAATCTGTTTCTTCAACTGTGTTTATAATTTAATTCAAAAAGGTAAACTGCCAATATCGGTTATATTCTTCACAAGTGATATATTTCAAGTCTTTTTCTTTTAATATGAATACTATTTATATATTGCTTTACTTAAATTCTAAATAAAATATTCAAATAACTTGATTCAGGATTTCAGATTTTCTTAGCTATAAGCCAAACTCATCAACATTAAAACAAACTTTTTCATGTAATAAATATAAAATATGACACTTTGCATTTTTGAATTAAATTATGAACAATTAACTTTTTCATTATATTCTATTTTTTTAATGCACTACTATATAATGCTCCATATCTTTACAGAGTTGTGCTCAGTTTTACAAGTCTGTTTCAGGATTACAGAAGGCTTCAGACTCTTCTCACCCTTCTCTCCTTTCTTTTTCCTCGTTCTGTCCAGATGGTCCTTCAGCATCATTCTGACCTGTCTTTCATTCAGCTCTTTGATGAACTGATGCCGCAGGAGCGTCTCTGTGTTCTGCCTTTGCAGATAATTCTTCACCAAACAGCTTTCCACAAATGACATGAACTTCTTAGACCTTCAGGATTCAGGCAGTGAGAGAGGCAGAACAGCACTTCATTACATCACCATCACTCCACTGATTACTTAAACCAGCATTATGTATAAGATTTACTGCCTGATCAACTCTTCACTCTAATCAGTGCTCAAATAGACCCAAAATTCAAAGTCGTACCATTTTTTCGATTTGAGCTTTGGGGGTGGGTTCCTTGGGATCAGAAACAGCGCTCTCATTGGATGCATATCACAGAGAGCTGAGAAGCACATACAGAAAAATAAACAACCATTAGACACCTTAAAATACAACACTGTTGGAGGAGCACACCTTACACCTGTGCAGCACAGAACCTCATAATGAATTAATAACATACAGTACAACAGTTCAGCCCCAGCCATTCAGTCTACATCAGGTTAGCTTCATCCATTCAGTCTACAGCAGTTTAGCTCCACCCATTCAGACTACCATTGTAACTGTGTTTGGTGCATAAATTTACATGATGTGATCTCTGGAGAATAATAAAATCCAAAATGCAGGAGATTACAAACACTCAAAAACACTCACGTGGTGCTCCCTCTGCCATCTCCAAGGCAGTGATACCCAGAGACCAAACATCACTCTATAAAACAAACAAACAAATAAACAAACAAACTACAATCGTTAAAACATAATAATCATCATAATATCTAAAGATAATTTCATTTAATACATTTTTATAGAAATAAAAAATAAACTGCTGAGGGCCCCGAGTGGCTCAGCGGGCAAAGACGCTACCACTATGACTTTGCCATCAACAGCCGGGGCCCAAGAGAGCAAAAATTGGCAGTGCTCTCTCTGGGCAGGTAGATGGCGCTCTCACTCTCCCTATCACTTTCATGTTGCAATGTCCGCTGGCTCAAGCGTCTACTGATTGGTCCAATTGGAGCTGGGGACCCTGTGTGCCTTCCTCCGAGCGTGTTGGGCTCTCCAGTGACAGTGTATCAGCGGTGGTTCGAAAAGAGGCAGTGGCTGCATCACACACAACGGAGGACGCTTGTGCTTGCTTGCACCCTCCTAGAGTCAGGGACATTGCAAAAGTGATGGGGAGAGGCCTAACGAAGGGGATAGGCTAATTGGCTACTACTACTGTACATTGGGAAGGGGATAAAAATGGGCAAAAACCTAGAAATAAAAAATAAAAAATAAATAAATAAACTGCTCTATTTTGTTAGAAAAAAATAAAGAACTGATAATCATCAGTCAGTAAAGCTCTATTTAGCAGCACTCTTACAGCCTAAAATTAAAGTCTAAAATCTAAATATAAATGTATATTAGCTGATGTAAACTCATGGATAGTCATGTCAAGGTTTTGCCTCAAAAAGCCCAGGAAACACTGCCAGGATACACAGCATCATCACTTTGGGGCATTTTGGAGGAAATCCTGTCTCTGAGAGGCTAAAACTGGATGGCATTTTCCACCAAGGGCTTTCAAAGCATTTCTCTACACTAAACCCACTCTCTGACCACAAAACTTAACATCAATACAAACAACTGTTGCATTCTTCAACACCAGAAAGTAACACAATATATTGCAATGCAAAAATCTGATGTTCTGCACTCCAAAGATTGAAGATATCATATGCATTCTGTTCTTTATGCCATCTAATGCAACGGCACTGTTTGATAACCAGCATGGTCTATTTCATTGTCATAAATAATATATATATATATATATATATATATATATATATATATATATATATATATATATATATATATATATAGTATAGTATAATAGTGTATGTCCAAAAATTTGAATATTGTGAAAAAAAGTGAGATATTTCAAACCTATTTCAAAACTTCTAATATATTTTCATAATTTCTGATTCTCATGAGCTATGAGCCATACCAATCAACAATAAAAGAAAAAAGGCTTGACATTTCCCATTGTCTGTAATGGATATAAACTTCTATTTAATTTATTCAAGCAAGTTTGTTTTTACTAAAATTTTGAACATCAATGAGTTTTTTCACAAAATTAAACTTTTTGATGTGTATAATGTATTGTATATACACCAAAGTATATAGTGTAAAGTGTATATTATATAGTATATAGTGTAGAGAATAAAATATAGAATAAGTATTTTATAGAGTATAAAATACATCCATCCATTATCTTTCACTTAATCCTGAACAGGGATGCGGTGGAGTATAACATAAAGTGTTCAGTATATAGTGTATAGAGTACAGTATAAAGTATTTAGTGTGGTCTGTAAGAGTTTCTGACCCTATAGTCGTATGTAGATTCAGGGTTTTCATCACAGGCAATCACTTCAGGAGCCATCCAGTACGGTGTTCCGATAAATGTGTTCCTTCTACCAATCGTTCGGTCCAGTTGAGCACTCACTCCAAAATCCACTGAGGACAGAAAGGGAAAGTTCTCTCATTAACATTTTGCCCAATGTTACAAGGCAAAGAGCAATCTTTACTGAACAACTAAATTTGGAATAACGAGAGAAAGCTGGGGGAATTGTGTCATTTTCTGAAATGTCATTTTAAAGTTTAAAAGCTTCTACAGAATGAAATCAAACCATTAATAAAATGATCAGTCATAATTAGTTACCGTCCTTGGCTGTTTGCAGAAGTGTAGAAGTGAGAGTATGATTTATAAAAAGAATGAGAACAGTCCATCTGTTCTGCAGATTTACCCAGTTTAACCTCTGCATTCTCTGTCAGCAGAACGTTCTGTCCTTTGATGTCACGGTGGATGACACGATGAGAGTGGAGATGAGACAGACCCTGAACAAACCATATTCAAACCAAACACAAATCATATACAAACCAAACACAAACAGAACAACAGTATAGTCCTTAAAGCAGGACTTCTCAGGTTAACCAGGTAACTTAAGCTCAAACCTGTCTAACTGGACAATCCTCAACACTGGGCTTAACTTATCTGGCTAATTTCCTTATCCTGCCTTGTGAAATACACTGATCAACAAGAAGGAATAATATAAAAAGCTGAAATGTCAGGTGTCCAGTTTGAAAATGGACAGTGTAGTTTGCTCAGTTGTCTGGTGCCATTTGTTTAAGATAATGAAAGTTATTTAATCTCACCAGTTATTTTCCAGCATTTACAGCCACATTTGTTCTTTAATAATCAGACTATGAGTTATGGACGCTGCCCTGTGTTATATAAATTAAAGACAGTAGAAGTTATTGAAACGTGTTTATGAAAACATTAAACCTGTTAGATTTGAACACCTGTAAGGGGCACTAATAAGGAGTGTGTTAAACTCAAGCTGACCAGTTGTGAGCTACAGCATATGGACAGAGAAGGAAGCAGGAAGGCTGGTCAGTTAGTCTGGTCAGCTTAGGTTTGCACTTTTAAAATTGACCACACTGAACAAAACAAGGAAATTAACCTGTTAATCACAATTATTCATATTACAATTAATCATCAGTTCAAATCTCATGACAATAACAGCTGACATACATTTAGCTCTGCCCCTTTCACATTAAAGTGTTACAGAATAGACTGGTTGTAGAATGAGGTAGCCAATCAGAACAGAGTTCATTTACATATATCAGTCATAAAGGTACAGTAACAGTGTTTAGTTCTAAGGTTTGTAAAATGTACATGAACATGAATTATGACTGTTTTTATACATAAATACACACAAACATAAGAGACAAAGATAAATAATCAAATATAAGATAACGTAGAACATTAGGAGTAAAGACTCACTCTGAGCACTTCTCTGCAGATGTAAGCGATCCAGTCTTCTTTCAGACAGTTTCCTTTAGACTTTTTCACTAAATCAGTCACTGATCCAGCTCCACAGTACTCCATCACCAGCTGTACAGGTAAACAACACCTGAATTAACCAAATCACACCTCATACATGACAGATATAGAGTAACATCTCAGTCAGATCACAGGGTTCCTACACGATTTCACAATCCATACTTCTGCAGATCATATCTGACACCAGAGTACTAAACAATTTTAAATGTTAACATGTGTGAACATTTTGATGACATGAGTTAGTCTAAAATGTGACATTTTCTGCATATCAGGTGTATAAATATGAAGCTAATATATGATTGGAAAAGAAGTCAAGCTTATGTAGTGTCCAACGTTACGAGAATTCTGTGCTCTTACACTGTAGAAAGACTGTAGTCAGGTACTGTAGCTCATACAAATCAGCACCAAACTCACACCAAGTCCACAGAAATAAACACAGCTGTGCAGTGCTGTTATTGATAATCTAATCAGCACATAATCTGATTAAAATGAACAATATCAGGTCAATAATTAGATTATTTAAATTATGCATTTTAGTGATGCTAAGTATGAGGTAAAGTGTCAATATTTTTATTATGTACTGCATTTGTAGCCTGTAATTTAATAAATACACATTTTTCAGGTAGATGTTCAATATCTCTACCTTTCCAATTGAGTATCAGCAAATTGTGTGAGATTGAAAAAAATCCTTACAGGTGTATTTTGTATATTTTTGATACTTTGGATTATTTTTTTATACACAACATAAAAACTTTATTATGCCAAAGTTTGGTTTATTTAACATCACCTATATGGCCAGCTGATTATTGACACTTTAATACAATGTATCAGCATACTGGACCCAAAACACACAATATAAAGACATTTATTCTACAAATGTGAACATACAGTGCCACATTTGATTTTTGGAGAAGCATGATGGTTAAAATGGAGATCAATTGAAGCTATATACAGCAAAAAGCAGGTGTGAGGTTTCTTTTTGTCCACTTGGGGGTTATTGGCAGGTGCATTCATTATATGGCTTCCTCACAGCCATCTCTCCCCTCCCACCTTTAGTTTTACAGATGTGTAAATATGATTTTTATTTCAAATTAAAATGATCATATCTCTGTTTTTATTTGGTCCATAAACATCAAACTAAAACTTGCATAGAGTTTCAAGACTGAATGTTTTGATGAATGTTGACAACAATGATCATTGTAGCCCTAGAACTTCAAGAGTTAATGAAACTTTTTCAGCACATCAACAGACTTTTTTTCATTGCATGTAGAGTTAACATATCTAAAAATGACCAGCACCCACCTACAGGCTAGAGGAAGAAACACTAAATAAAGATCACCACAAAACCAACAGAAAATATCAAGCTGTTTCCTTTTATACAGAAATAACTGAGTGGATGTGAAGTAAAGCTGCACTCACAGGTTCAGTGTTGTGATTATATCTGTGAAACACTATAAACTCATTGATGAAAAACAGTATAATATGATTATTATATTCTATAAAGGCTGTCCTGCTTTATTTTAACCAAAAATATTTTTAAAAAATCACCAAGTCAGTCACAGAAACTCCATTATAAATACAAAGTCAGATTGACTTCTGTCAAAAGCTCCGCCTTGAAACTCAATGCTAGTTTTAATTTGATATTCATAGGTCAAGTAAAAACAGGGTTATGTTACAAGACATATCCAACATCCATATGAAACAGGGATATAACATATAAATAATATTTAGATGTTCATAAAAGTAGCAAGGTAGGAAGGGAGAGATGCCTGCAAATAAGCCACACAATGCAGGACTTGGCAATATTGCCCCAAGTGGACATGAAAAGGAACCTCACACTGGTTTTTGTTGTAAATAGTAGTCCATAGCTTAAATTGATCTCAATGGTTACTATCACATGTTCATATTTACAACATTTTTTTTTTACATTTACATCTTAACATGCTGCACTAAGTCAGGTTTTATAGTAAATAAAATGGGTCCAGTGTATTGATACAGTGTATTAAAATGTAAAATAATTATCAGGTCACATAGGTGATAATAGGTTCCAAACATTGTCATGATAAACAGAATGCAGCTGCTTGGCTCGTCTTCAATCAGCTGAAGTTCTCTCACATCACTCCACTGCTGCGTTCACTTCACTGGTTTCCTGTAGCTGCTCACATCAGCTACAAAACCTTGATGTTCACCTAAAAAGCAAAGACTACCTTAAAGACTACTAAGCAGAGCCCCTCTCTACCTAATGGCAATGGTCAAGTCTTGAGCTACACCTCAAACCCTTCGAGCTTCCAGAATGGCTCGGCTTGGCCCACCATCCTTCAAGACATTTGGAAGACCAGCATCAAGACTTCTTTGTCCTTGCACCAAAGTGGTGGAACGAACTCCCACTGGCTATTCGAACAGCACTTACAGTACTTACCCTTACAGTCTTTAAACACAGACTGAAGGCCCATATCTTTGTTGAGGACTTAAGCAAGCACTAGTTTAAAACGCTTACTGTAACGCTCTTATATTGTGTATCTTTCCCTCTTTCTAGGTATTAGTAATGGTTTTGTTCTAACAGTGTCTGAACTGCAGAGTAGTTCAGACTCCAACCTTTTATAATTAACAAATTATCTTTTTATTAGCCCAAGACTGACAAGGTTTGAAAACTGAGGTTTTAAGATGCAAATTGATCATCTAATCAATCACAGATCATTATCACAGCATTGACTATGAAATATTATCTGCTTGATGTGGTCACTCACCCAGAGTTGGTCGTCCTGACCTGCAGGACTTTTCTTCACGAATGCTCCATAATATGTGGCTATATTTCTGTGATGGGAATATGACTTCAGCATGTTTATCTCCAGTTTAATTTCATCCTCTTCCTCCTACAGAAACACAGTAGAATGCAACATGCAACATGTAGCCTCTATAATCAATATATCAATATAATAATTGGACCATCTTAAAGTGAAGTCTAATTTACATTTAGTTTACTCCTTTATAACACATGTAGTCGATCACACAAGACATGCTTGGCTTGCTAATATTACTTCTTCGGTTTTACACTGGAGCTACTGTGATGTTAACTTATACCCCAGCATGGTGCTATACATGACTAGAGTGTGTTGATGTGTTCAGTAAATTCCAGTAGCATTATGTGATTTCTGATAATGTGTGATATACTAATCTATCTACATGGGCTAAAGTACATTAGCATTAGCATTCATAAAGCTTGTTTTGATGTTTTCTCAACTCTAATCAAACCTACTACACATTAAATTCACTCAAAAAGAGACGGTTAACTTTAGAACACATGCTGTTTTTCTATTTCACTGAAGCACAGGTTTCTCATTACTAAAAGTTTATCATTTGTCATATACAGATTTTGTAAAATGTGTTCACGTCTTTAATAGAAAAGGGTTGAGGCTAAATGGTTTCTCTACATCTTGCTGATGATAATCAGTAGTCAAAGCAAATGTACATTAGTGCATTAAATTCACATTAACTTTCAGTGGATTATTTTGATTATGATCTTGTGTTTTACTTTAGTCTGGATCCAACAGCCAATGAGAATTAAACAGGAATATATCCTCATACAATAACAGCATAACCCTGCAGAATACCATACAGCAGACTGCAGCTGGAGGAGCCTTTCACGGCTCCTATAAAAACACTCATAATCACTGTTCTGATGTATACAACAATGAGCCATAACATTAATACCACCTCCTTGTATCTACATTCAGTGTCCATTTTAGCTCCACTGACATAGATGCACTTTGTAGCTCTACAATTACAGACTGTATTCCATCACCGGACCATCACAGAGCAGCTAATATTTGGTGACGGATCATTCTCAGCAATGTAGTGACACTGATGTGGTGGTGGTGTGTTGTGCTGGCATGAGTGGATCAAACACAGAAGAGCTGCTGAAGTTTGTGAACGCTGCATGAATAAGAACTGTCAATCAATTTAAACTATCCAGCCAAGAGTGTCCTATGGGCAGCATCCTGTGTCCACCAGTGAAGGACTAGAGGAAGATCAAGACACACAGTGCAGCAACAGATGAACTGCTGTCTCTGACTTTACAAGGGGATCTACCAAGGGGATCAACAATGCATGTTTGTCTGAGTGAACAGTGAGCTAACATTGTTTAAAAACTTCAGCAGCTCATACCAGGATTCACTCATACCAGCACAAATTACTAAAGCACCATAACAACATCAGTGTCACTGCAGTGCTGAGCATGATCCACCACACAAATAATACCCTGTGGTGGTCTGGTGGGGGTCTTCTTGACCATTGAAGAACAAGGTGAAAGGCTAAGAAAGTATGGACTACATTCTGTAATTGTAGAACTAGAAATTGCACCAATATGATCAGTGGAGCTAAGAAAATGGACAAAGAGTGTTGATACAAAGAGGCGGTGTAATTGTTATGGCTCATCAGTGAATACAGTGATGACTGGAATTAACATGTTGGCTCTTGCTGTTCTTTAAATCTTTATAAGACCTGCTGATATTTAAATATGCTGTGTTTAAGTGTTTTTACTTGCTTAATGTTTCATGTAATAATTTCCATTTTTACTTTCTGTCATCACTGATCATCTGGTATTAAACTTGGCTGAGAAGCTAGAAAAAAAAATTAATATGCAAGCTTTCAGTCAGAGACCTTTTTCAAGGTATGAATAGATGCCATCTATAATTCTACATCCCAGAGATTTCTGTATGTCTACTTTAAATTCTGCAGACTCCTCAAATGTGATCACATACTGCAATATGACTGAAGCTTAACTATGCTTTAAATACGAAGGTAGGAAAATACAGCCATGTCTGTTCTGGGGCTGTATGGGTTAATTGAGCGACACAGTGCGAGTTCTTTGTATGAACCTGTGGGACGCAATTCTTCTTCTCAGTTAAATATGCTTCCATATTGAAATCTGATCTAATTCCATTTGAATTGATGTGTGTTTGCGGAGTGTTGCTGAAATAAAGGCAGACTGTGCTGGGTGCAGGACTGTGGTCCTGAGTAGGTTTAATCACCCAGGTCAATAAGACATCTGGACTTTCTTTAAGTAAACACAGATCTACTGCAGACTGACAGAGAGGAAATAATAACCTTCTCTGCATGGAGACCAGCAGCAGCTCATCTGCATTCATTAAAGAATATCCAGACAGTGAGATGACTCTGACTCTGACTCTGACTCTGCTGTCAGGTGTGGAAGGTTAGACCTCACCTCCGTAACATCCATGACCTTTATAGCAGCCAGCTGTCCAGTTTTAACATGTCGACCCTGTCAAAGCACAAAGGACAGTCAGTTAGCAGAGAACACCAAAGACTCATTCAGCACCTGTGCCCGGCGCTCGGTACAGACCTGCGGCCGGCGCTCGGCACAGATCTGAACCCGGCGCTCGGCACAGACCTGCACCCGGTGCTCTGCACAGGTCTCACATCAATCACTTAACAATAAATCACTAAATTCACACTGTTTGGTGATTGATGACTTCTGATTCATGAATGGAAGCTGGTGAATTTTGTTTAATGTGAGTAGAAACATTAAGAAGTTCAGATGTTCCAGGTTAATATTAAGAAGATGAGATGTTTGAGGATTTATAAATAAGGTGAAATGTTTGAGCTTGTCATTAAGAGAGTGAGACATTTGAGGATATATTAAAAAGGTGAGATGTTTGAGATAAACTTAAAAAGAAAGGTTAGATGCTTCAGGACAGATTAAGATGATGAGATGATTTGAGGTTGACATTAAGAGAGTGAGAAATTTTAATATTTATTAAAAAGGTGAGATGTTTGAGGATATATTAAGAGGGTGAGATGTTTAATATTGACATTAAGGTGAGATGTTTGAGGACACATTAAGAGAGTGAGATGTCTGAGGGTGTCATTAAGAGAGTGAGATGTTTGAGGTTGTCATTAAGAGAGAGAGATGTTTGAGGTTGTCATTAAGAGAGAGAGATATTTGAGGTTGTCATTAAGAGAGAGAGATGTTTGAGGGTGTCATTAAGAGAGTGAGATGTTTGAGGTTGTCATTAAGAGAGTGAGATGTTTGAGGTTGTCATTAAGAGAGTGAGATGTTTGAGGTTGTCATTAAGAGAATTACTGTGGGAGTCTGTAGAGT
>BRDA01017345.1:0-14888 GCA_036984385.1 Crenuchus spilurus | reverse complement strand
GTCTAAGCTCAATTTTAGTCTTTAACATTTAGTCTCTAACTTGGGTTAAATTGGATTGTGTTGGTTTAGCTCCTGTTCTGCTTTGCTGTTGATCATTCCACCCACTCTAGAGCTTTACCTAAATAATCCAAAAAGAGAATAAGAGATTTGTACTAACTTCACTTTGTATACAGGTCAGTGCTGGATGTTGTAAGTTGTGTGGTTCCAGGAGTTCCTCAGCATATCTGAGATGCTACATTTGTTCTTCTTCTGAAGCTGTTTTGTGTAAAGACACTTTTGCTTTTACTGCAGTTATTATTTCAATAACATATTAATAAAACTGTTACAAAAAAAGTTAAGGAGATGCTACAGTTCTAACTGTGCCCCCAAAGCCTCAGCAGCATGCTGTAGAGAATACCAATGGAGGATATTTGTGTCTGAGGGGATTTCCTTACGTTCCCCGGCCACTGTGAAGCCCCTCACACCACCAGCACATTGTATTAAATGACAGACAAAAACGGGAAGTGCTGTCCAACAAAAAAAAATTATTTCCAATAATGGACCAGCCATGTGCAATTCCCAATGGACCCTGTCCTTCTGTGCACCAACTCATCATAAATGTATAGAGAAATATCTGTAAACAATAATAAAAGTTCTCAATATACAAAATGTGCTGCATGACCTGTCTCCCCATGATATTTTTCATCCTGAACCAACAACCCTGTGCATCATGAGTATTAATGCAAGATATTAAAGCGGAATTCCACCAACTTCTCAACAATTCTCCATAAATAAAAGAGTAGAATGTAAACAGGCTCATTCAGAGAGGTTTGATGTGAAACACTCCATTCTGCAAATGTCTGAAGCCATTAAAAGCTGCCTCACAGAAAGTTATATTAAATGGTTAGATATAAACTGCCTTATGTCTGAGACATTGTTGTCTGAGTTTTTAGAAGATTTTGGACTTTTTTAAAAATGCATTCATGCTGGAGGGATACATGCGGGGTATTGTATAGCAAAATAGTATGCAAAGAAAACAAAAAAATCTCTGATGAACACTGTGATGTCTGGTTTCTAAAAAATAAACACTTTTGTAAAGAAATGTACTCAGTATGTTTCTATATAACAATTGTTCTGAAAGCAGATATTTGTGTTGTAATGAATCATTTGCTCAGGTTCAGTGAGGTAAGCGCTAAAGTTAGGCAACAGAGAAATGAATAATGGTGCTTTCAGGGAAGGATGTTCTATTGTTAGGCTCAGTTTGCAAAAGGCTTTGGAGGATAACAATTATAATTAAGATCGGCATTATCATAAAAGTCATAAAAATTATTAACTGACATTTTTTATTTTGTTTGTTTACTTCTTTGTTTATCAATGTACAACCCAAAATCAGCTGAACTGTGTGACTAGCTCCCTGGCTATTGTTAGTGTGTAGTTAATATCAGTTTGCACTGATGCGTGTTAGACTTGGGTTGATGACGTTGAGCCGTACACATCACAACCGACTCCTCTGAGACACTTGATCCTTCCTGTCACGTCTCTGTGACTCTTTTAGTTGTACTTTCACTTCCTTTGCTCATTGTTGGGAACATTAGGCTAGCTCTTCTTCAAACACACACAGTATATCATCTTACACATTCACAAGTTTCTATTTTAATGTCTTTTTCTGATTCATTTCCCAGTGAGCAGGCTTTTCAGTGAAGATGAAACACAGAGGGTATGATGCTAATGCTAACAGGCTAGCCTGCTAACTCACATCACAAATATGCAAAAGCAGTGTATTTTTTATTTTTAAGCAAAATAGAAGATGGCAATGGGTCAGAATCTGCAATTTGATCAGATTCTGATGGCAGGCCTATATTATTCATAACAGAGATGTATAGAATTCAGACATTATATTGTTCTAATTCAAAATACAGGGAAGATGTTTTAGAGTAAAATGCAGTGATAAGCTATATAGTGCCTGTATTCATTTAGGGTGTCTGTAATAAACACTGCAGACATATCATTACTCAGTAACAAAATTACTGCAGGAGAGAGATCTGTATTTAATATGAACCAGGATAATATTCTCTATGTACAGTATGGAAATGATTCTTCAAAAACATCTATTTATTAATTTCATAATCAGAAACTTTACTATTCATCTAAAGTCTGTGATTGGCACACACACTAGGATACAATAAGTAGTAGCAGTAATTTTCCAATATGATGAGACATCTGCAAAGCAAATCACAAAAAAGTCAGTGTCTAGGCAGGACTAAACTGACCAGATGATAGCTGATTTTTATTTTTATTTTTTCTCAGAGTAAAAGGAAAAATGGATTATCTGAAAATATAATCATAGAGGAGCTCCTGTAGAATAAGAACTTGCTCAGAACATCTATGAACATTAAATCCTGCCTGAACAAGGACATAGCTGACTCTGCTGAATCTCCATTCACTACAAATTTCACCACAATCTTAATCGCTCTGTCTACAGAGAACTCTACTGTTGGAGTTCTGTGTGATTTAATGACAATGTGACACACTTCCCTTCTCGTAAAACAGTTGCATCATTTAAGGCGTCCTGATGATAACATGAATCAAGTTCTTGAAAGAATCATCATTCTGACACATCACAGTGCTCTGAATCTATTTTAACAGTCAGGAGGAAGCTGACCCCACCCGAACCGTGTGAAAGATACATCTCCAAAAACCACATGAGCAACAACAAAACACCAAGGGAAGGACTTTAACTACTGATAAACATCAGTAAACAACTGACACTGACAACAAAATTTACAAATATATACTACTATAGAACATCCATCAGTGCGGGAACAAAATACAGACTGCATCAGTACTGTAACATGTAACGTCAATTTACAATTTACTGGAACTGTAACATCAATATGTACTATTTTAACCTTTTAACATCCTCACCAAGAAAGGAGAAATTGAATTCTTATGTTTTAGGGCGGGGTGGGGGTTGTGAGGGCAATAATAAAACAGTATTATTTTTTAAGACCCCACAGTCTACTAAATACAAGTATACTAAATGTATACTTTAAACAGACAATAATGGTAAAATGAGAACATAAACTACAAATACAAAAACTGTGCCTCAAACACACCTCTACCGATTGGTAGAGATGGCACAATCACACTGTTAAGTTCAAAACCTTCTTCAATAAGAAATAGTGACTTAAATGTGCTCTACCAAATGGTTGAGAAGGATGTTAAAGAGTTAATTAAATTCCAATTCCTTCAGTAGCATGCTCAGATAAATAAAGTTCTCCAGTAGAATGCTGACAAATGAAAGTTGTTCTGGATCAGCTGACTGGATAACATGTTGACTGATCTGGTTGATCTCACTTCCTGTAGTGTGCAGACTGATCGCCGGTCATTATGAATGTAGAAATAATTACACTGACCTTATAAACTTGACCATACGTTCCATTTCCAACTACTTCAACAAGTTCAAATATTCCAGCAGGATCCTGAAAGTAGAACAAATAGACCATACTGAGATCATATAATAATACATTTTCAGTAGTACAAGCATAAGTATTAGATACTGATCTGATCCTTGTTATTTTAAACACTACTAATCTTTAAAATGATCTATTTAATTAAAATTCTTCATTAAAATTATTATTTAAAGGCTGTTTATTTTATTCAAGCACTCAAAACAATCAAAGTACATTTAACTGACGGAAATTAATACTGCAACCAACCCAAACACAGGAAATAAATATTGTCACTGCCCTATTAAAGTATGCATCTCCACCAGCTGATCATCATTAATCAACCATGAGAAAATATTAACAATAATTTATATTAATATACAATGGAATGCAAAGGTTTGGTCATCCCTGTTAAAATGGCAGGCTTTTGCGATTTAAAAAAAACAGACCAATATGTATAATTTCAGAACATTTTACATTATTATTGTGCCCTATAATTTGTACAATTCCATTGAAAAACAAACTGAAATCATTTAGAGGTGAAAATAAAAACTAAAAAACTAAAATAATGTGGTTTCATAAATATGGATGCCCTCTTGTAATCAGGCATGTGGCTGTATTCATAATTAACTGCTTACATTCAAACTCGTCACATAATAGCTGATCCACAACTGCCATCATTTAAAGTGATTCTGATTAACCCCAAAAAAAGTTCAGCTGTTCTAGTAGGATTTTCTTGATATTTAATCAATGGCAACTTTGAGCAAAAGCCATGATCCACAAAGAGCTTATAAAGCATCAAAGGGATCTTATTGTTGAAAAGCATCAGTCAGCAGAAGGGGACAAAACATTCCCAAGACATTAGATATACAACAGAAAACAGTGAAGATGAGCATCAAGAAGATATAATTTGGCACAACAGTGACATTACCAAGAACTGGACTTCTCTCCAAAACTGGTGAAAAGACAAAAAGAAAACTGGCCCAGAAAGCTGCCAAAAGGCTTACAGCAACAGTAAAGGAATTTCTGGTAAGTACTGGTTGTGTAGTACATGTGACAGCAATCTCATATATTCTTCATGTGTCTGGGCTTTGGTGTAGGAAGGCAGGACGGAAGCATTGTCTTACAAAGAAAAACATCCTAGCTCAGCTATATTTTACCAAAATCATGTGACCAAGGTTGAACATTTTGGCCACAATTCCAAAAGGTATATTTGGTACAAAGCTGACATTGTGCATCGCCAAAAGAACACCATGCCCACAGTGAAGCGTGGTGGAGGAGGAATTATTTTTTGGGGTTGTTTTTCTAAAGTCAAGCTGGAAGGAATTATGAACATTTCCAAATATCAGTCAATTCTGGTACAACAATTCAGGCCTCTGCTAAAAACCGAAAGATGAAGAAGAGTTTCACCTTTCAGTACAATGAGCCAAAGCATACCTCCACACTGACAAAATAATGACCCAACCAGAGCACAGACCTGAATACAACTGAAAATCTATGGGTTGACCTGAAGAGGGATGTACACAGGAGATGGCCTCACAATCTGACAGATTTGGAGTTCTTTTGCAAGGATGAGTGGGCAAACGTTGCCAAGTCAAAATGTGCCATGATGATAGACTACTACCCAATACTCTGAATACTGTCATCAATTCCAAGGGAACATCAACAAAGTATTAATTTAAGGGTGTCTGTATTTATGCAACCACATTATCTTAGTTCTTTATTTTTATTTATTCTACCCTGAAGGAGAATAGTTTATTTTTTTTCTCAATAATACAGATTACAGGTGACATTAATGGTGAAAAAAAGTTCTGAATTTATTAATCCTGGTCTGATTTTTTAAAATCACAAATACCTGGAATTTTGCATACTACTGTAAATATTATAGTCTCATTGCACTGACTTAAATTTTAGAATTACTTTGACTTTTATTCAATTGCAGACAGTATGAACCCAATATATTAACATTTTGTCTGGTCAACTTCATTTAATTTATTAGTATTCTGGCATTTCAGGCCTGCACCAAATACAAAAAGGACCATCCAGCCTGTGATCAGCAACACGTCCAAAAGCCAGGGTCTGTCATAGTATTACAAAGTCATGGCTGCGGAAGAAGATGATACTGGTACTGGACTAACCTTCCTGCAGCCCTGACCTTGCCTGATGTAGAACATGTAGAATTTTGAAACTGTTACAAAATAACACCTTGAAACACTTCATTGCTTCATGTCCTCAGTGCCAAACTATCTTCTAAGTGTTTATGAGAAGCAATGACAACATTACAATGTGGTAAATGCTTTATTGTCCCAACCTTTTTGGAATGTGTTTCCTGAAATGTGAGAATGGATGTATAACAGATGAAATGAAGCTGACCAGACAAAGCATATCTGTCTGCAATAAAATAAAAGTCAAAGTAAATGTAAAAACAGAGTTTTTTCTTAAATTAGCATATAGATACTGTCTGAACTTTTCTTATTTGAGGTTGTAGAACAGAGCAGAAATTCTCAGTGAGCTAGATAACAAATAAACAAATCTGTCCAATAGGAGAAACATTAATACTGTACTAGATAATCCAAAAGTTAGCCAGTTAACTGAGAAATCCTGCTTTGTGGAATAACATACATGATTTTTCAGAGTCAAACATGTTTAATGACATATTAATTGCTTTAGTTATCTGGCTAACTTAGAAGTATTGCAAGGTTTCTGCCCAAACAAGCCGAGCTTGTCAAACTGTCGAGTTGAGAAAGACTGCTATTGGACACTCGCTCAAGTTGTCCAGCTAATGGAATAATTCTGCTTTGTTGTCAGGCTCTCTGGTGGTAAAACTGTACGGATGTGTGTGAGAGAATAAACAGTGTGAAAATCTGCGGTGAACAGTGAGTGCTGCAGAAGAAGATAAAGACACTCGATAGATGATAATAGTGCGTTAGCTGGTTTACCCGTAAAGCGGAGAGGTCAGTGTTGTCCAGGCTCTTTGCACTGCAGTCTTTGGCCATTTCGGCGACTTTCTTAGCTCGACAACAGCACAAAGACTAACTTCTCACAGAAAGTTATTCTGTCTGTCAGTCTCTCCATCCGCTGCTGTTTCTGAGACAAACAGGCTCCCATCCACAAAAACCCGGAACACAAACCCAGTCAGGAAACTAAACCCCTCCTCTGCTCTCCTCTGTCTCAGCTCACTTCAGCTCCTGTTTGCTCTTCTGCTCTCAGAGCTCTGCTGTTACAGCTGGGACTCTACAGCTCTTACAGCTGCATGTTTGGCTGCTATAAAAGCCCATTTAGACATAATATGAAACCCGATATTTGATTCCCAATAATATCTAAAAAACTATGACTTAATTTCTCACTTCATAATTAGTAATGTGTTGAATTTATTTCATTTTCAGTTGGAGAAATGGACACAGTTTATAGCCCTGATAGCAATTGTGCGATGCCAGTTCTTGCCCACATTTACCACTTTCATTCACCTAAATAAAACTGAATGTTGCAGTTGGTTGGCCACAGTTAGTTTTGGCCTAAAATAGAAATAGAGTTCAAACATTTCACATGCTAGTCTGTATTTAGGCCACAGTTCAAATGCCATGACCAACCTTAAACATGACTACCTTAACTGACATATCCAGTCCAGAATTGTTTGCTGTTTGGATCTTTAGACTCTTTTCTTTAAGTTTTAAAGAAGCCCTTTATTAAACAGTCCATGTATAATAAGGTGAAAATCTGCTATCAGAAGCTCAATCTCAATAGCTCTGTGTCATAACATCGCTTAACACCTCGCCTAGACAGCAGTGAGATCAGATGGACACACAAATGAGACAACCTTAAATTTCCTGAGAATATAATCATGAGAACAGGAACTCAATAATTTCATTTCTCCTCTTGAGTTTCAGTGCAGATCTCATTCAAATCTGACATTGTGCTCATATCTGCCCAGATAATGTCATGTTTCACAGATCTCAATATAAACTCATCCAGGACTGATGCTTTGAGTGAATATTATAATGTTTATGGGCTCATGTCTGATTTGTGTCTCATGATATTCCTCCATTAAGTCTCCTGAGACATAAAAGAACAGCATTTGAGCAATAACATTTTCTTATGGGATATCTCTGTATTTTCTATAATATTTTTCTTGTACTACAGCTACAGAATCTTCATAAGTCTGGAAGTATAATGGGTCACATGCAGGGCACAGTCATTCACAGTGAACAAACCTCATTCATGACTGTGTCTTTCCCCTCCTGTGTATGACCTGAGGCTGGAGAAACCAACAGCTGACCTCTGAACAGGGCTACTGTGTATGGCCTACAGAAGAGCCTTTATTCACTGCAAGCAGAGCTAGAACTTATGACATTACGGGTTAGCAAAGCATGGCTTAGCTTTAAAATAATATTCTCAGGCTGCAATCATGAACCACAGCACTGAACAACTGTCCAAAAATCTGTGGACACCTGTTTGTCCAGTGTTGCTTCTCCATCAGTGGGGTTAATAGAGGTTTTCTCCTCATTTACTGCAGTAACAACCTATACTCTTTTAAGACTTTTTGCTAGATGTTGGAACATTGCTGTGAGAATTTGATTGTATTCAGCCATGTGAGCATTAGTGAAGTCAGGTACTGATGTTGGAATGAACAGTTCAGGACACTCTTTGGGACAACATCCTTAGTTCCAGCACTCCAGAAAACATAGTTCAATTGCCCTACAGCCTGATACTGGGTTAATACCCCTCCAACTGACCTAAGCTTTGGGCATGGTGACCTCATGTTCCTCAACAACACTCCATTGTATTGGTCTGTGCTTTTCTTCGGAGATACAAGCTGTGAGTCATGACATTAAAAGTAGCTGATTGTCTGGATAATTATGGACAGATACCGTATATATCTATACATGTGTACAATGAGTTGTCTTCATTGTTTATCAGGAACTAAAATAATACATATATACTCAGATAGTACTGTAATATAAATACTCAAACACCCAAACACAATCACCTAAAACTCCTGACACCCAATATTCACCTAAACTCTAAGCAACGGCTTTAGTCTAGATCATCTTTGTTGAGTCAAAGATTATGGATGGTTGAGATCAGGTCAAGATCAAGTCTAAAGTGAACCAAGGCAGAGCCAAAACAGTCCAAATGAGACTGAAAAAAAAAAAAGAACACTACATAATTTAATAATTACATATTAAATTAAACATCCAGTCAAATCAATAAAACAATCAATCAATCAATCAATCAATCAATCAGAAGAAGAGTTTTAAAGAGATGAAAAAATTCAAGATTCAAGCCCTCCAAGGCAATAGTGATAAAGAAAACTCACAAATAGCAAGAAAGTAGCCTTGAGCGGAACCAGGGATTAGAAGAGCAGAACTCAGTCAACACTGGATGGGAAAAGAAAATGTCTCAAAACTAATAAATGATGGAAGATAAAGTACATAAAGAATCTCAGTATGTGTAGTCATTAGACAGAGATATTCAGATTCATCTCAGAGGAAGCGATTAGAGTTTAATCTTCTGGTTCAGCAGGGGGATAAGTGGTGCATGTTGGTGACTCCACAGTGGTCAATCTGTTCATGAAGGCTAGAACTCTTCATCAGGTCTGAAACCTGACTGAAGCATTTTCTTCAGAAGAGTAGAGTAGAAGAAGAGTATTCTTGCAGGTAGGAAATCTTGGCAGTAAAGGGGAGGTTTGTAATTGCTCTATAGTTAGTGAGCTCTTTAGCTTCAATGTTGTTGTTTTTTTAATCAGGGGTTAATGACTGCAAGTTTTGGCTGTGTTGAGCAGCATTTACATTCCAGGCTATGAGCCATTTGTTTTAATATATGTGTATGGTCACTGAAGACTATGGTCACAGTAAAACCTCCACATGCTCAGTTCCAAAAAATCCAGAAGATGCACTCGTTAGTCTAGCATGCTTTTCTTCTTCTCTTGACTTCCTCTCTGAAGTTTTATAAATAGCATGAATACAGTATTTCCATCTGTCCACAGCCTGAGGCTCACAGGCTGCAAAAGGTTAATAAACCCTGAGCGCTGGAGAACAACCATCATTGAATTCATCATCTGTGTGAGGATTAATCTCATTATAGCAGGTCTGAGTTATTTTTACATCTGCAACTTTAACATAAAGCACATTTATCTTCATCAAATCAATAATGTGTAAAATTAGCTTTATTAGCTTTTACAGAATAATAAATGTGTTCCATAAAACAAAACCAATTTATTAGCCTAAAACATTTGTGTAAATATTCTTTATTACAAATCATATTAGAGATACATATGAGAATATTTTAATGAAATACTGAATGATAATATTACTAATAGTGACCATTTTAATCATATAAATGAAGATATCATGCTTAGTGACTGACACAATGCCTATTTAGTGTCTCTAGATGGCGCTGTCGGCTTGTTGAATTTAGTTGTTTGGCCCTGTTCCTTTCAGAAATGTATTTCCATGCAATAAAGTCCAATATATTCAGAGTGAACACACACTCATGGAAAAATATCTGTGATCAAATAGATTTCAAACACAATACTCTCACAACTGAAAATGAAATATATTGTTCCATGTATTCCAAAACATAAGTACAATATAGCATATGCTCAGGAAATGTAAATCATTATGATAAATAAAGATGTGAAACGATCCATTTTAGATAAACTTACAGAAAAGGTCACAGTGGTGGTGATAGGAACCAGAAGTCTGGAGCACTTAAACATACCTCACAGGAAGTTATTACATAAAATGTTTATGAATACTGCCTGATAGTTTTGAGAAGAGTTTGGATTATTTTTTTAAATCCACCAGTGGTGGAGGGATACATTCAAGGTCATAAGGCAAAATAGTCCCCGAAGAAAACTTATTTTTCCCAGATGAAATAAAATAAAATGGATATATTTGTGCTGTGGAACACTGTGATGTCTGGTTCCTCTCACCACCATTGTAAAGAAATTGGTTGGTAAATTGCTACAGAATGAAGCATTTCATATTAAAACACTCTGAATGAGTTTGCTAACAGAGGAGTGACTGAAGTATGCAGAAAATTAAAGGTGAAAGTTGTGAAAAGATGACATGAAGTCAGGGAGAATTTGGTGTCCTTTAATCTTTCTAAAAATCTCATTTGTTGTCAGTGTTGGCTACAGAAAAGTCTTGTAGTTTATGGTCATCTTTCTGATCAAGGTGACATACAAACATTATGAAAGTGCACTGAATATTATATTGCCACTGTCGGAACAAAATCTCGTATCTACATGAGAAGGAAGAACATTCGTAACTGTACTGTATGTTTATGTAGTGGTTGGTCAGTATAGTGGATAACACTGCTTCCTCCCATGTTAAATGTCCAGCACACCCAAATTACACTCCTAGCTCTACAATCATCACCTTTGTAACATCAGAGTCTGACAAAAGTAAAGAGATTGTATGACTTTACGGAACATTTCTAGTAATAAATTCATTAAACTTTTTTTCACACAACGTAAATAGATATACAAGATTTTGATCCGACATAAAATCAATACAGCTGACTGATTTCAGATGTTTGTGTTATACAAGATACAGCTGGAAGTTCTGTCAGACAATAGTAAACAAAAAGCAAGCTGTTGATGAAACATAATTTAACAGAAAGTCTCAAACAAACTGGATTTGAATCCCTCAGGGAGGAAACTGCCATTTATCAAATACTCAGATATCAATATTTAGGCTTCAAACAAACACAATACTTTTTTTGTAAATTTAAACATGATTTATTTGTTTAAATATAATGTAATATGTTTTAAAGCTCACATCGAATGTGTTCCACCTGCCTTTACATATAGTTGTGCTGCAAAGATCAAAGCAGTCATTTCATCTGAAAATATTATTTCCTCAAAAACCTTTAATTGTGGGTTCACTCACACAAACACGCCAACATTAAGGATCATCTTTAACGTTTTTATAAGATAGATATGAAACTGTACATAATATCAACACCTTGAACATGAAAAACAAGGTTCTCTTATTATTACTCATCTCCAAAAAGGAGAAATTCAAGTAGGAAAGTTATTATATTCATAGCAACTTCATATTAGGCTTTGTTTTAATCATTATTGTTTTTTTTTTTGTTTTTTTTGTTTTTTTTTTTGCTTGTTTTTTTCTGCCTAAAAAGCAAAATTAATGTAGCTAATTAAAGATAGAGAAAGAGAGAGAAATAAACATGAATGTCTTGTTTTAAGTCTTTTGTTGAATCAAACTAGTCTCTCATGCAGAATAAAAGAATAAAAGCAGAAAATAATAAATAGAAGCAGTGAAAGTTGGAGGATTTGATTATATTGCTGGTTTAAAGTCTGTTCTGTTTTTGTTTTTTACCAGATGTCACTGGTCAGTTCTCGTCCAGAGGAAAGTGGTACGAATGTGCTGTTCAGGTGTATTTCCTGTTTGGCTTTCCCGCCGGTGTTGTTCACCTGTCCATTCAGGAGGGTCATGGGGATATTGCAGTACAGGTGACGGTTGCTAAGCGTCGCTAACTGTACTGAAGTGGCCGGCAGGTCGTACTCGTAGCTTCGGCAGAAGTGCCGGATCTGTGTGTGCGTGGGCTGGTTGTAGTCCGGGATTTCGGCGTGGGTGGGGGCCACTGAGGGTGAAGTGGTTGTCATGGCGATGGTAGACACAGCCTGCAGGTCTCCGAACAGGCCCTGCTCACCTGAGTCCAGCACTTGCCGGCGGGACAGCGTTTCTTTCTTTTTGGCAGGCATCTCGTACACCACCCGCTTCCAGAATCTGGACTTCAGCCGGCTGCTCCGAGGGCCACGCCACTCAATTACAGCCAGAGCTTTAATGGCCAGT
The DNA here is from genome assembly GCA_036984385.1 of Crenuchus spilurus. Lineage (NCBI taxonomy): Eukaryota > Metazoa > Chordata > Actinopteri > Characiformes > Crenuchidae > Crenuchus > Crenuchus spilurus. Next base: position 2,638 of record BRDA01017345.1, on the reverse strand, counting down.
TTCAGAGCCTCCACCTCCTGGTAGTTGATGACGTTTCGGAGGTCAGAGCACTCAATCATGATGACCTTCAGCTCTCCGCTCACCAGCAGGCCGTGCAGCCGCGACTCCAGCTGGAAAATACTCCACCCGCGCCTCGCAACAAATTCCGGCGTCAGGACCATGATCAGCCTCCTACTCTGCTCCACACTGCGCAGCAAATCCTCTATATAAACTACAGAAAGATAGAAAGACACAGAGACAGAACAGGAGGGGGTAGTTAAATACATGTAAATGAACTCTGGTCTGATTTGTTGCCAAAAGTAAATTTCCATACGATGAATTAACTGACTCAGATTTCTTTTCAATAATGGTGACAAGACAGCCATCTTTAAAAATACACATTCATTTTACTCTAAAACCTTCACAAAACTATCTTAACAATGCACACAGTACATTCATGACTGTTTCATGTAAATAACTTTCTGGGTCCTATCACCACCAGTGTGAACAACTCTGACTCCGTATGTTTCTCCAGAACAAAAGTTTTTATGTTGAAAATCTTTGGTAGAAAAATGTGCAGTCAATAAAATATGGGTTACAGTGATATTACTTTTAGATAACCATCATATATTTTGTTGACATGAAATAAGCCCAGTGCATCTTTTCTGGTGACCAAGGGAGCTCAAACAGATTGAGGGAAAAACCTGCAATGTCCTCTGGGCCAAAAGCCTCACTGTTAACACTCTTTATTGCCATATTTGTTTGCTTCTGTTTTTGTGAAAAGGTGACAAATGTAGGCCAGCAGCTGCATATGAGATTAGACTCTGATTTTGATTTTATTCTTTCTGACAGTGAAATAAATGGCTAGTCAGGTAGAGACAGAGACGTTTCTCCAGAGGGACAGGAGAATAGAAAGCAAAAAGGCCTCAGAAAAGCCTACAGTAGTGCTAACATCACTCAAACCAATTCAGTTCTACATCTTGTTGTCATACATCAGACGTCGATATTTTGGTGCCCTGTCCCCAGAAATGTCCCCGTTTTTAACTGTGACTTAAAAACACCAGAAAGTGCCAAGCTACAGCAGAGCAAATGGGTAGACATGTGAGGTCTGCTGCAATGTAGTAACCACTTCATGTACTACATGCTCACCTAGTTTTAGAGTACACTGTAGTAAAACTCCACCAGTCCACTTGTCTCCAGGCTTCATTTCAAAATGTATGGTCACCTTTGCGTTGATGTGGTCATTTAGTATATATAAAGGTGTGCTTTTAACAACATTAAGCTATTTTACATATTTCCAAATTTTTGCTTATTGTCAAATTTATGGAAAGTGTATTTTGTGTGTATTCTGTGTATTAACAGAATCTTTGGGTACTTTAGCATATTTCTAGCCTAAGTGTAGCCAGGAAATCTCAGACTTACTGCTGCTGGGTATAAGGTCTCTGTCTGGAATGAAGAGTTTATATCCATAATGTTTCTCCAGAACATCAGGCAGGATCTCTAAAGCAAACTGCTCCTCCTCACTTACTGCACGCTCCACCGAGTCCAGGTCCACTTTAGTGTAGGACAGGTAGGCATCGTACTCCTTATTGTCTGTCAAGTAAAGAGTGCTGTTATTATAGAACAAAAATTCTTCAAATGTTAATGCATTCAACAGATTCTGCTAGCTGAGAACAAAGATATTCTGACACACCTTTTTACTACATTTCTATCTGTGCACCAGTGGTGTATCTAGAATAAATAGCCAGGGGGGCACAATAAATTCTATATGGGCAGCATCCCACTCATTATTGAAATTACACACAAAGCTACTTGCTCAGTTAATTCAACCACAAATGCACCTCATCAGTGACATTCCAAAAAAAGCATAATCCCTGCGGTGAGATGCATGTCTTGTTGGGAGGCTCACTTAGCGGTGGTATTCCTTTACCTTTACTTTGGTTTTTGTGACCAAAGGATGTTAATACAATCCATTCAAGTCATGAATAAAGGAAATAAAGTTTTTACTGAGGTAAGATGACTGTCTGTGTGTTATATAACTGTTAACTTTGAATAAATTGTCGACGTGATTATTACATTGCCTCCCTAGCAGCAATAACAGGTAACAGATGAATGATAATTATCAGTTGCAAGCTGCTTAGCAATGCTTATACAACAATATTCATATAAGCTTCCATATGCAAATTAAAAAAAATTTATTGGCTGCTCCCAGAATGGGGCCAGCATAAGTGTGCTCTGCAGTTCATTATTGAAAGCGTGTTGCACAGGCGCAAAATGTTTTCTACTGCTCACTTGCTTAAACTGACACTGACAGGCCAGCCCCATACCCTGTAACTAAATGAAGACTGCTGAAAGTACTGACCTTATGCAACAGGTACAGGAATATTTTAAATGTATCGGAAATTACTGCCACTTTCATAAAATAATTTTAAACTAAATTATTGATTATGTCACACACTGCGCCACAGTGACATCTTGTGGGGCCAGGCTGCACCTACCCCTAATGTAGAGACATCCTTGTAGTCATGGGCGGCACCGGGTGGGGTGGGGTGGGGGGCTTGGGTGTGCTTTTGCTACCCCTAGGATGGCCATAGCACCCCCACAGCACCCCCAAGAAAATTGTGATTTATATATATATATATATATATATATATATATA